>JAFBJU010003993.1:61721-118273 GCA_016785305.1 Colistium nudipinnis | reverse complement strand
TTGACATTTTCAAAATTTTTGGACGACATACTATACTATGACGTTTTTGGTCACATTTTGGACGTTTTACAAAAAAAAATTTTTTTGCACTTTTTTCACCCCAGTCATATATTTGAGCATTGTGCATGTTTTTATGCATGTTTCCACATTTTTTAAATTTTTTGAATTTTTTGACATTTTCGACATTTATGGACGACATACTATACTATGACATTTTTGGTCACATTTTGGACGTTTTACAAAAAAAATATTTTTGCACTTTTTTCACCTCAGTCATATATTTGAGCATTGTTCATGTTTTTATGCATGTTTTCAAATTTTTTCATTTTTTGACATTTTCAAAATTTTTGGACAACATACTATACTATGACGATTTTGGTCACATTTTGGACGTTTTACAAAAAAAATATTTTTTGCACTTTTTTCACCCCAGTCATATATTTGAGCATTGTGCATGTTTTTATGCATGTTTCCACATTTTTTAAATTTTTTGAATTTTTTTACATTTTCGACATTTACGGACGACATACTATACTATGACGCTTTTTTTGTCACATTTTGGGCGTTTTACAAAAAAAATATTTTTTGCACTTTTTTCACCTCAGTCATATTTGAGCGTTGTGCATGTTTTTATGCATGTTTTCACGTTTTTTTCATTTTTTGACATTTTCGGACGACATACTTTTTCGGTCACATTTTGGACATTTTACAATTTTATTTTATTTTTTAAAACTTTTTTCACCTCAGTCATACTGTATATTTGAAAAGGTGCATGTTTTTATGCATGTTTTCACGTTTTTTTCATTTTTTTCATTTTTTGACTTTTTCGACTTTATCAACATTTTCAGACAACACTATGATATTTTGGGTCAAATTTTGGACGATATGCTACCTCAGCTATATTTGAGCATTTTGCATGTTTTCAAATTGTTCATTTTTGGACTACATGCTATAGTAAGGCTTTTGGTCAATATGCTATACTATGAAACTTGGATAGCATACTATATTATGATTGCTTGTTTAATATTACATATATTTTGAGATTCTGAAACTTGTCAAGACGACATACAAAAGACGTTTTGTAACATTTTTGGATGACATTCTGTACTTTTTCCCATTTTTTACATTTGTGGGCATTTTTATGTCGTAGACAAGAGAGGATTCGTCAATTTTTTTTTACTTGACAACTTGTATGTAATCAGTTTGCGCTCAGTAATTGCGACAAATTCTTGTCTCTGTCTTACCTTGTCCAGACGAAGACAGCAGAACGGAGCTTTCTGTGGCAGGAGGTGGCACAAAGTTGGAGAGCTGCCGATGTAGGGCGAGTTGGGAGGGTAGCCCTTCACAAAACTTACAGAAAAACAAGACAAGAATCGGACTGTATTAGTCTTGGTGATGCAAACACTGTTGATGATCTTGTGAAAAAATGCACAAATAGTAGTTTCCATCCTCTTACCAGTTACAAGACAACTTCAGGGGGAAAAAAAATGCTACAGGTACTTTCTCAATTTGCTTTCGGTTGGTCAAATTGGTTGTGTGTCCCCTTATTTTTTATGTGTCATGTAATTTCTCATCCGTTTTGTAGTGCTCTCTATAACTGAAAGCTTCTCTTCATTTGTGTAACGGTGCAACCACATGATGGCACTGTGGGACTTTGAGTTTTAGTTGCTTGTGTTTTTTTTCCCTCTGGCCAACTGACAGACGAATCGAAGGACACACAGCGTAGGCCTTGTTCAGAAGGAAAAGGGCCGACAGCTTGTCATCACATCCACCGACCCATTGATCTCTGACACCTCTGCACCCCTTGCCGCATCATGACGTTCGGATCGCCCCCTTATCCCAAACCCATCCATCTCTCGTCCCAGAACTACTGAGCCATTAAAAAAAGGAGGAGAGCATGGGAGATAGATCAAGTACAGGACGCGTGCCCTATGAGGACATTTCGCTGTTTTACAGCTGCCGCACAAGATATACTGGACACTACAAAGCCAACAAATCTCTTTTTGGTCTGATGTTATCACTGCCATAACACTCACTCTGACCCAACAGAGCCCTCTTCGTCCGACTGGTTGGTCTCGTCCTCCGATTGGTCGCTGAGGAGGTCACAAGGCAGAATGGCGGAGGAGTCGGCGATCTCCAGCACCGGCGCGATGCTCGGTCTGCGACTGCCAGAGCCGTTCTCCGTCGGCAGCGTCAGCTTGACGCTTTCCTCGGGCGGATCGGGGTTCTGCAGGTCTATGGCCACAGTGCCTGGAAGCAGCATGACATTATTATATGTATGAGCGTGGAACTACGAGATTGTTTAGAAATAGAATGCACTGCAGTTTTCCTGCCGTGTGTTCAAGGCGTGATGAGGCCATGACCGTATTATCTCAGACAACATTCCCTAGGTGGAAAATGCCTTTTTCATATCAGATATAATATACTCCATGTCTTTAGCTTGCTCAGCATCTCAGTCACCTCCATTCATCACCCTCAGCTACTTCACCTTGAGGAGAAAATGTCTTGCTTTATGAATAATGTAATTGCACTCTAAGTTAGCACAAATGGCGTGCACACGGCATTGAATAAATGGGACCCTAATCTCCACCATATTAGTGGTTTATGACACGATGTATGTACAATACGTAAACCATGCATATCAGATACACGATGATGAAAAAACATAATGACGCGCCATGCACAGACTTACCATATGAAGTGGCCTGATCAACTTTCACAGGTCAAAGAAAAAGCACAACACAATATTTTCAGCCACAAAGTAAAAAAAAAGAAAAAAAAGCACATGAGCGAAAAATCCATGCATCATAAAACAAGCACACACCGCGGCCGAGGCAGCAGCCATTCAGAGGCGTTTGATGTGCGCACAATGTGGGGTCAGCGTTATCTCGGCCTTCCGTTTTTTTTTTCCCTCTCTCTCCGTACCACGAAACCCTTTCAAGCCACCAAACGGGAGTCTGGCCGTTACTTGTGCCAACTAAAATCTGCCGCCGGCGGTCACGCTCACCCATGCTGGCGATGATGCTGTGCACGGGCAGCCTGGAGGGGGCGTCGTAGAGGCCGCTGACGGACAGGCCTTTGCTGTGCTTCTCCTCCTGTTTGAAGATGAAGGCCGAGTTCTCCTCCTTGGTGATGTTGATGTAGTAGCAGGTGTCCGTGGCGGCCATGATGTGGCGGGGGCCTGGGTTCAAGAGGATGCTCTTGTTGTCCTCCCTCTTCACCCCAATCAAACACACACCATACCTGCGCAGCAAACAAGTTAGGCAACCACGTTCACGACTACTGTAATTCAACAACTTGGTCCCAGACCGAGCAGGTGAAAAGCTTGACGCACTTCTTATGGGCGTGGAAGGAAGCGTAGGTGAAGCTTTTCCCATCATACTCCCCGAAAAACTTGCTGTCGCCCAAGTGGATGTGGTAGACCTCGTTTCCCGAGCAGCGGCCATACATCTTTTGCCACTGCTCCGGTGACAGCTGCCCCTCCCTGGAAGAGTGCCATGGGAAGATTTATGGGTTGAATGAAACATTAGCATGAAGACGCGTGCTTCAGGACCAAGGCAGCCCGCTTGTAAAAGCAAAGTCACTTTCTTTACGGCCACGATATAGCTCATGATGTGTTCCCCATGAGAGTTTTTTTTTTCTGGATAAATAAATTGTAATTCTTTCCCTCTTTTACTATGTCCTTTTCGTCACTGTGTATTCTGCGTGCAGGTGTGCACGACTAAACCGATTTTCACTTGCTCTTCTTTTTGAGAAGGGAGCATTGTCTCACGGAGGGGTGCATGGGTAGAAAACGCGCTGCGGCCCCAGCTGAATGGACAAACCACAGGGTAGTAAAACTACTCATGAATAAAATACTCACTGTCCTCTGGAGGTGTGAACCAAGAGGGTGACTAAGGTGGAGGTGGCCGGACACACGCAATTGAGCGCCAACATGGCATACTTGAACTCCTCTTCACATACGACATGATCTGATTGGAATGGAAAGATGGCAAGAATAGGTTATATCTAGAATATAAGGACATATTGACTGTGTTTCAGGTGTGTGATGTGGCCTTTCTGCGCTTACCGGCAAACTTGACATGAAATTTATTTTCTGGCTTGAGAATTTGGACGTAGAGAGGGCAGTTGGGAGCAAAGTCCTTCGCGGCCCAAGCCCTCAAAATAGTCTGGTGATCCTGGGGGACGAGAAATGGTTGGAATGATTTCCTTTTCATCCGTGACTCAACCGTGAAGGTCGTTTTACCTTTATTGACCTTGAAGTTCGCCTACGAAAGTAATTATGCTCCGAATACTTAAAAAAGTCATAAGTCAAATCATGAACGGCTCAATTATTTCAAAAAAAAAAAAAAAAAAAAGAGAGAGAGAAGAGGATGAAGAGAAACTGCAAAAACGGAGCTCACAAAAACGTTTACAATGGCCTGTCGATGTGACTCACAGCGGCAGTTCTGTCCACTTCGTTCCTGCTGCTCAGGATGAAACAGGCCTCAGCATCATCCATCCTGAGGATGCACAGAAGAAAAAGATCCATAGAAAAGGACTTTTGGGGACAAAGTGGACATTGAACCGAGCGGAAAACTCATCATTTAAGGAGTTCAAGACTTTAAAGACCAGCGAGGCAGGGATGGTTGCAGGAGATTATTATTATTAAAACCCTAATGACATCTATGGTGTGAATTGATTACGATAAAATCTTGGGGGAGATGTGTGGATGAAGTTTACCCGGCCGGGTGATTTTATCTATTGCACATCAGTGTGTGAAATTGCCTTTTTGCATCCAATCTCCATGCTGCAAAACAGCATCTGCCAGTAAACTGTGGGACCCCCTGAAGCCCCCAGAAAACCTCCGCTGATGCTGGCGCTATAATATGTTGCGAAAAAAGGGGCCAAATAATAAAAGGTCAATCATGCTCGGATGGGATAATCGCAGTTTGTTATAGCTGTGCCTTGTAAATCTGGCCTCTGCTAAGAACGGATGATACGAGGCCATTGGAATCCCATGAGGCTACACTCGTGTAAGCAGAGGTTAGTCAAGTGGACCAGATGGCCCTCGCACTCTGAACACGTGCACGTGCCTATTCAATGCCTGAGGGAAGACATGCACTATATTTGCATTTGGAAATATTTGTGCACGGGGATTTAAATAAAGAACATGAATCGATCAAAAACTAGTACCGTCATTTCTGGACTATTAAGCGCACCAAAATATAAGCCACTGAATTAAAAATATATATTTATTTTTGATGTATGTAAACGCCGCACATGTCTATAAGCCGCAGGTGTCTACATTGAATGAAATGAAACTTACTCAGGCTTTAACGAAAGACAGTGCCTGTAACACGGCTTGTAACAAAAATAAATAAATAAGCAGTAGTATACCAAGAAAGTCATTGGTCACTATCTTCCCCCTCCTGCCCACTGAGTTCATCTCATTCGGTGTCGGAGTTGAACAGCCTCGGATGAATTGCGTCATCCGATGTTTGCCCAGCCTCGTTTTCATTGTCGCTCTCGTCACTTTCATCCCACGCCACAGCGAGCGCCACCTTAAACGCGCGATTTACACGGATGTTGAGTGGCTGCCAAAACGTTGTCGTACCCCCAGGGCATCACAGCTGGTCGCCTTCAACTCGAAAGCTGCATCGTTTGCAGTTCTCCGTGTCTTTGCCATGATGAGGGTGTGTGCATGACAAAATGACTGATCAGAAGGATTCAGTGGGAGCGCGCCAGATTGAATGTAAACAGTTTGATTGGCCCACCTTAACCCGTTCGGCAAATTCACTGCTCCAATGCGACAGAACTCAATTTCCCCCCCCCCAAAAAAATTGGTCATTGTTTAAGCCGCAAGGTTCAGCGCATGGGGAAAAATGGAGTGGCTTATAGAGGGGAAATGACGGTACTTCACAGTTTTACGCTATTAGGCCTACAATGCCATTATTGCTATTAAGTTGCCTGATGTACTGATATTCCCTCCCGATACATTGAGTTTACCAGAGCTATAGGGTAGGTAGGTCACAGTGAGCCGACCTCTGCTAAACAACTGGGCTTGGGCTGTGTCTTTGTGGGTGTGCCGTGCTTTCACTCACTTGGCCCTCATCAGGTCCTGGTCTTTGAGGGCAGACCCTTGCAGGTAGATGACCCTCTGAGACCACAGAGGGATTTGGAGGATGCGGCGGACCTGGATGTCTATCTCTGTCGGACACAGAATCACCACGTAATAGTCCTGCACGAAAAGGGGGGCAAAAGGACAGGTTTTACATTGTTGTTGTGTAACTTAAAAAAAAATCCTGCCTGAATGCGCCACTGAGAGTTACATTTGGGCTCCGATCTGCCCACTTCAAAACAGGAACAGGAGATCATACAAAAACAGGTGAAACAAAACATTCTCCTGGCGAGAAAACCCTGCTTCCTTAACATCAGAGCATAAAAAAAAAAAAAAAAAAAAAAATGCTGTTTACAAGTACAGTATTTATCCCTGTAGCGCAGATAATAAATTCATTTTAATAGGAGGCCAAATTAGTACCTTAAATACACATCTATATCTATAGCAGACCATCACGCGACCATTTTTATGCCGATGCCTTAACCAAGCAGAAATAAATAACACTGTTTTTGGTCCACTGTACCTGTAGTCTGGGATGAGCGTAAAACTCGTTCAGGAAATCCATCAGCAGATCGATCTTCAGCGAGCTGACGCACAGCACCACGTGCTTCTCCGTCTGGGCCCGGTGGCGGCTGTAGTTGCCGCCCAACTTCTGGCTCTCCATCCACAGGTACGCCAGTTCCTCAAACTGACAAGAGGAGGGCAAAATGGATGCCATGTCACCCGCAAAAACAATGAAATAAGTCACGAGGAAGAAAGAGGGATTGGCCGTCTGGACACAAGATGGTGAAAGCAAAACTGTTGATGCAGTACTTTGCCAGCAGGAGCTAATTTCAGTGTCTCACCCAGTTTGCTGCGCAGAGACGGGACAGTAAACACATCAGACGCGATAACTAGGAGTGCGATTTATTTTTTCACATATCACAAACAACACAGTGAGCAGGTGTGAGTCGGCATGACTCATCTTGAATTTTTTTTTTTTTTAATACGAATTTTAAGTGAGATTTATTGACTCCTTCTGCAGTCAAGAACATTGATTTCTCCACTAAGAGCTGCAGCAAAATGTGTTTTTTGATGATTACCCCCCCAAAAAAAAAAAACACCAACACAAGGCTCACTCATATGCCCCTCGCTTTGGGAAAAGTGTAAATTTGACATTTTCCCGCCATTACCTGCAGCGGGAGAACCACCAGGGCCACACAGATGAGGATGACCACCAGCAGCTGGGAGGGCCAGATCTCTGGGGTCACGTCCCCGTAGCCCACCGTGGAGAAGGTGACGATGCAGAAATAGAAGGAGTCAAACAAGGTCAGGTGGTTCCCAGCTCTCTCCAGGTGCTGGATACCACAAGCTCTGCGCAAAAATGAGCAGGAAAAAAAAAATCAATAAAGATAATTATTAATGGAACGCGTGAAGAGATGCATTTATTTTTTTTTTACACATGGTAATCTACATCTGTATGATGAGTTTACTGAAGATGGAAGTCAATACAGCTGAGGCTCCTCCCTCCGTCATTTTGAGTGGCACCGCTGACTGCTGGGTTCCACCTCAATGCTTGTGCTTATTAATTTGTGGTCCTTTAAGTATAAGTTCTAATCGATAGAAAGAAACCTTGTGGACGGAAGGGGGGGGGGACTGTCAAACCCCGACACTGCGCTGGGTAGGGACCAAGCCTCAGGGTTTCCATGGAGATAAAGATCAAGAAGGGACAGCTTTGATTGACAATGATTGGCTTTATACGAGCGGGAAATCAATGACGTGATTAAACATGTCTATGCTGTGATCCCCTGTTCTTGGTCTCTGAACCTACTGCCCGCATGTTAGAGCATTTGAGCCGATGGCGTTTGGTTGCTGCTCATCAAATTATTTTTTGTCACAAAATAGGTCAAACTGTTAGAGAGTGCGGACCAACGTCTTTTTACATTTGGTTTGACAGTCGTTGCCGTTGAACTGGTGTTAGTAGAATGTCAAATTTTGCCACCCAAGCTGATCTTATCCTCTTCCGCCACTGAGCAAAAAAACGAACCATTTTATGAAACGTTGGCGTCAGGCTTCAACTGTATATGCAACTTAGCGCCTTATGTAAACTATACAAAGCGTAAAGGAAAAATGGAAAGGGAACATCAAATTTAGGCAGAAGAGACTTTGCATGAAAGGTGCCGCTCCATGTTTACCCACCCGGTGAAAACCAGACACAGCAGGGTGCAGATGAGGATGAACACCTGGTTAAACATGGCGGAGTGCGTCCTCTGGATGGCCCGATGGAAATCGTTCTGCACAAACAAAGGGAGACACATGCAGGCGGATCCCAGGGTCATATCCATGCCAGTGACGGGCAATTCAAATCACGTCCTCCGCCGTCCGCATTAGCACTTCTACCATTTGTGAAACCAGGCAAGAAAATCTGTTCCTGTCCTCGTCTTTACTCGAGCTTCTGTGGACCATCAATTGAACGCCCCTTCCTCTCACCCCCTATTTCCAAGTATGTTAAATAACTTAGACGAGCAACAAAAATATAAAAACGCCCTCACGGGAGCCAGGGTTTGCCTTTTCAGGTCCTACTAAGTAGCGGACGACTGTAACAGATACAATCCTACATACTGCTCATTTAACATTGCCATCTCCTGTATAATATTCTGTGGGATGAAATTGGCATGAGAACGATTGCATTGTTTAATATTCACGTTTAATATTCCATTCAACCTTATTCATCGTAAAAAAGTAGCAGCTTGAGACTCATCTCTCAGCGCCACCTTGCTAATAACTCCTGCCACTGATTTCGCCCCCATGTGCTCTTCTATTTGGCCCAACAGTCAACCATCTGCCAAACTACTGCTGTGTATAATACAGTAATATAGTATAATAATATAATACAGTCTATGGGTGTGATGCTCTAATTCTGTAGTTGTCTAATTCGAATCACAGTGGAGAGCCCACAGTATACCAGTTGCATCACTGACCTAATGCAGATGTGTTGACTGCATTTGCACCGCATCGTATTCTCTACGTACCCATCCAGACAATTCCACGTAACGCGGCAGCAGTAAGGCGGCAGTCAATCTGTCGCATCTTTAACTAAAGGCAAACATCCGGAGTGGGATTTTTGATTTATTTGTGAAAAGAGAAGAATGTCTTTGGGAATCTTCTCAGCTCAGTTCATCTGAACAGATGGCTGGTGTTTGCTTTAATAGCCAACTAATTAGCCGGCATGCAAATCCATCAAAGTATTCAGCGTTAATGCCAACAATGTCACAAAAACGAAGGGAGCCAGTAACACTTGGGGGAAAAAAAACGGCACTGGCTCGAGCACCAAACAGATTTTTTCACCAAAAGTCAGGAGGGAAGAAATTCCCATTCTCGGACGGCTAAATCGTATAAACCCACGCAGCCCGGCTCCATTATGGTTGCTGCAAGATGGATAAGGTTCCCTGAAAGCCCCTCAGAGACCTTCCAAATACACCAAATAATAAAAATACTTACAATCATGTTTTCCAGGGCACCTTTGGCGAGCCAGCAGTTAAGGAATACAGGGACAAATATGTTTCTCCAAGGAGGCCAGAAAATCTTAAGGGAAGACGGGAAAATCAGTGAGTTACATAATACAGAAAAAGGTTATTGGATTTTTCATGAAGGGTATTTGAAAGTCAAATTGCTTCAGCTGCAATAAATGACAAATTGCGTGGCGTGATCTGGTGCCGACCAGATAAGACTGTGTGCGAATGTATTTTTGGGGACCATCCATAATGACCGATTCGTCGATGAAGTTAATTACTCACTGTGATTATGAATGGCACTGTATTGATCATCTCCAATATGAAGGATATCTGAAAGATCTGCTCCCAAATGTTCCCCTGGAAATGAGGACATTTGAATAAAAAGGCATGAAGAAAGGAAGGAAAAGAAACACTGAAAGCGCTAATAATTATTTTGAGAGTGCAGCTGGGTTGGCCAACGTGAAGTGGAGACGTTGAGCATGTCTAGACTGGAGAAATGAAAACGATCGATAAAGAAAGAAAAAAAAAACATTTCGCAAGAGGTCATCCCCAGGTGAGAAAAACAAGTTTTAGTTAGAAAGTGCAAGTGTGCGGTGTAGCACAGATTCCTAGCGCTGGTGCCCGCAATGGACGCTGAAAGTTGTCGGCCAACAAGAGAGGAAAGGAAAAAAAATGGGAGCCGGACAGAGATCAGACAGCTTCGAGCACATCAGTTTGGATTGAAGTGCGAGACCGTAGACGGAGGGGCCGGTTTCTTACCTTGTAGCTGAGATATGAGATTAGCACGGTCTCCAGGAAACAGAATAAGGCCACCGTCACCTGGAATGGGGGACCAGAGGAAAAATGAAGCGGAGAGCCGCAAAATCCGCTCCCCTGGCCTTCACAAAAGAACTACGGCACTCGAAAATTCTTTGATCCAACGTTCGGCCGTGAATGTGACATTCCGGTCACGCACTGGAAATCGGATTTATGGGCACTTTCGCGCGTTATTACTCTCACCTGAATCGCCCAGAGAGAAACCCGTCGGTTCACCCAGAAAATCAGCTCCCTGTCTCAAAAAAAAAAAAAAAAGACATGAGAGAAAGTGGTCCTTACACTTCCACGTGCAGCAATTGCTTCACAGGTTAAACACGTATTCCCATTTTCACTGACACATACCATTGGATTTGCGACGGCCCGGCTGCGTTTGTCCCACTGCTGTTGCGACTTGTAGCATTGCAAAATAAATTTAAAAAAATACCAGAAAAACATAGAGAGCATTAAATTGTGGGCGAGTGGAAATATACGACGACTGGGAAACATTTTCATCCGCTTATGCGTGTCCCCATAGCAAATAAACCCAATGTGTCTCTGAAGGCTGCGGGCAGAAAGCAAAGTGCAGCTCTACAGATTCCCAGTTAATGCACAGAAGGAGCAACTTTGCTCATCGATTTAAAATGAGCAAGTAAATTTTTTTTTTATCATATTGCTCAATTACACGAAACCTTAGAGATATGCAAAACGCTCCCGTTATGGATAGATGTTCTCTTTGATGATTGGTGCATATTTATTTTTTTCCCCCAGAAAAAAAAATCCTTTGGCATACGGCAAGTCATCGGGCATCAAACCAAAAACACGGACACACCACATCACACACAGGGAGGACGCGAGTGAGTGGCGACTCTCACCATGGGCTTTCGAGGACCTGCTCATCCAGTCTGACTCTCACGATGTAGAGGACACAGGTGAGAATCTTCAGCGAGAAATTGAACAGACGGATTCTCAGGCCTGTAGGTGCAAAGAAAAAAAAAAAAACATCTGAAAAAAAACTTGCTCAACGACAGCCATATTTTGTTTACAGGCATAAGTTCCAGGATTTATAAAAAAAAAAAAAAAAAAAAACGTTTATTACTCAACGCTGTGTTATGTACAGTGTTAGAAGCATCCTTGTTATTGTGAGTATTGTAAGTCCACCGCTGATTGCATATTGCGCCACTGGAAGTTGATACTGTCCGGCACCAGTTATTGAGGTGCATAAAGTGCCTGGACTGAAAGGGCTAAAGTGACTATATCTGCCAAAGCTCTGAAGCGTGACTGACGCAGCTCTGTGCTGCTCCGGCACCCTGTCACAACCGGTTCCCGCTGGCGTGCGGCTTTTCAAATCCTCCGGGAGCACAAACACAAAACAACACCAGCATGTGCATTGACCCCAAATGTGACACAGCCCCCCAAAAATAGGCAACGGGTGACATTTCACAGGATATGCAGAAAGCGTATGATCGCGCTGGTGACTTGCGCCACCAAATATGCACAACAACAAAAAGGTGGACGCAAACATCCTTCCGAGCCAGAGGGCGGAGCGAGCCGCATTACCCGGGCCCAATAAGCCCTCAGCAGAAAGCTAATCTTTTGTGACGGGAAGTCAGCTTTGATGTTAAAATGATTGCAAGCTGGATAAACACCAACCGTGATGTCACGGAGAAGAGCAACGGACCCCTGCAGGCCCCCGGAGTGACATTTTCATTACGCTCTGTTGTTCTGTGTCAAAGTCTGATGCTGACGAGCAGCCCGGCAGACATCTGCCCAATTCACTTTGCCGGATGTGTCAGGTGGATTATTTTTCCACGTTTGTTACGCCTGGCTGTGGCTTGTTTCCAGACGCGATGCACCAAAACCCACCGAGCGGCACCAGCGTTTCATCATGCCCCACGCCGGGGGAAAACACCGCAGCCCCGCCTGGCCTCTCAATAATACGGCCGCACCATTTTGCAAATGCCGGGCCACAGTCCGCACGCCCAAAAGCCTCATCCGTTTATTTTAGCATGGTAATGAAAACGGAGAAATTAAAATGTAATATGCATCACCGCCGCGGCAGTTTACTACATTATGCTGTGGTTTCTTAACTTGGCTCTGAGATTTTTTTCTAATGACAACATATATACATTGTTAAAATATGAATAAAGAGGGTGGTGTGATGAGCGGCCGTACTTACTGGACCTTTGGTTTTTGATGAAGAAGAGCTTCAGCCTCTCCTTGAAGGTGTTTTCATTCACATAGAACTCCACCTGCACCCTGTGGGGCAAGAGTCATAAAATGTCAGATTAATGAGTTGGTGCGCATACAGAGTCCCCAGTCACCACATACAGTCTAAAATTGATTGGAAGAATGCATCGTGTACTGGTACTCTATAATCAGGTGCAAAAAAATATATATATAATGAATGAATCATCACTTATAGAAAACGCTACACTCAGGATGGCTGTTTTTTGGTCATCATCATGTCATATCATATGATTTTCTGCACCGGTCAACGCCAACGTAATACCCAGGATTTTATACAGATGTCGGCGTGAAACTAAACCTTATATTTCAGGAAATGTGTCCCCACTGCTAAACACGAATAACAAAACAACAATTCAGTTTGACAAAAAGTTCCTGTTTCAGGAACCAAATCCATCAGTGCACAACAAGCTTCAAAGATGGAATACGCCGTATTAGTTTGCTTTCAGTTGCTGTACAGCTATCCCTCCTAAATCCTACTGACCCTCTGTCACCCCCTATTTGCCATCCATCAATATATGTATATATAGTTCCCCTTTACAATGCAACAGTATACGCCACCAAAGCATTTGGGGTACTTGTTTAATAATGCAGATTACAGCATCAATAGAGGCCTACGTTTTTTCAAACACACTCCTAATGGAGCACTTGCAGTGACTCATAAAGAAACAGTAAAGACATGAAATAGTGAGGTTACGCTGCGTTAAAGGTTTTAAATAGCTCCACTCAGACTATGATCCAAATTGATAACAATATGGCGCATAACACCATAACAATAACAATTTGGGAGGAGCAGGGGGGAGGGGGGCGGGGGTTTACGGCAATTTGTATTGCAATTTTTTATAGACATCTACAACCCAAACACCTAATCTGCAATGTTTTTTTTTGTTGCATCCACTACCACTTGGGTCTGGAGTAATTGATGAACTAATATATAAATGAGAACATGAGGATGTTGACATGGAGCGCCGACTACGAGGCTGTCCATGAATAATTGACGATCGACTCCATTTAAAAACTA
This sequence comes from Colistium nudipinnis, assembly GCA_016785305.1. NCBI lineage: Eukaryota > Metazoa > Chordata > Actinopteri > Pleuronectiformes > Rhombosoleidae > Colistium > Colistium nudipinnis. The sequence continues at coordinate 104,619 of JAFBJU010003993.1, read as the reverse complement.
CAGTACTTCAACTCTAACTAGCCAGGCTTTCTCACTATTGAAACACACCGTGATAAATGTGAGCCCATTAAACTGAATGACATTATAATAGCCTCAGGGGAGGGGACCAGATGAACGCTGTAAGTGCAAAAGATGATGGAGCCACTGCAGGTATATTGGATAGCAAAAGGTATTGAACCAGGTACCTAGAAACTGCTTCTGTAATATAGAGCGTGTCACTAATGAGCGTGGCGGAGAATAATGGTCTTGCGAGAACAGGGGGGGGACCATGGCAGTCATTTCCTTGTCTAATAAGATGAATATAAAGGACGAAAAGACGGGGGGCAGAAAGGCAATTACTGCGATCCACTCCTCAGGGACCTATGAAGGCTATGTGTAGGTGAAAGAAAGAACAAGAGATATGCGCCATCTTCCAAATATCCTCTGCTTGCGAAACTCTGGCTTTATCGCCATGGAGACAGCCCACCGAGGAAGGCGGCGCTTACCCAAAAGCCGCTGCGCAGTGTGTGCTTCCAACGCAAGGCATAGGCTACAAACATAAGACACTCAAATCCCAGAGACGCCGTCCTGACCAAAAACCGCGAACTGAAAACCACATAAACCAAGAGCGCCATCTGAGAATCAATAATAAAGGGAAATCCAGAGATACATTATGCATATTCGTCAGCACGGCATTCCGAACAAGTCTAAAATCAGAAATAAAAGATATCTACAATACATTTAATATACACATTTTAATTTCAAGTGACACAAAGACTGTGTCCAAAATCCCTTACTACTCTCTATATGCATAGGCATGCCGCGTTGGGCACAAACGTAAGCAATAAAAACCATCATGCATTGCGGTAGAGAGAGAGAGAGAGAAAGAGAAAGCAATGGGAACTTATGTCTTCATCTCTGTCTACACATATAAACAGATACGGGCACAACACAATCATAACAGGTCAAATAATATTAACAATAATTAACCAAAGTCAAATGAAACAGATAAAATATGAGTGAGAAAGTGAGAAACGAATAATTATAATGAGCTAAAAAATATATATATATATCCCATTAGGGGTTGTAAGATTGAAATTAGGGAAGTGGGTGAAAGTTCACTTTCCGGATATCAGAGCGACACAAGACCAAGACCAGTACCTCCGGGGTCCCAAAAAAACGACTCCAATCCCTCTAGCATCGACCCGTCACAAAACCCTTTGCCTAATTTCTAAGTCGAGGGGATAGGCTTAGGGGATTGGGATCGGGTTAGGGGACTGGGTCAGGGGGTTAAGGGTTAGGGGATTGGGATTTTGGGTTAGGACTGGGTTAGGGGATTGGGTTAGGCTTACCCTGCACGCACGCACGCACGCACGCACGCACGCACGCACGAGGTACAGCATGGACATCGCCATACAATTTGATGCACTCCTGCATGAAACACTGAGCAACTCCAACTGCTTTGTAGACCCTGTAAATAAACATCGAAGAGCTCGCCCACCTCACGACTGCCGAGCTAACAGAGCAGAGCCTGCGTTCATTCTAGAGCTGGAAAAAAAAAAAACGTATCACGTCAAACAGCCAGCAGGCGCTCTGAGCCATGTGGAATATGCCTTGCAGAGGCCAGCACAGGTGAACAGTGCTTGTGTGATGCCCTCAGTGAAACACCAGATGTTCAGGGGAGGAAGTCATACAGGAAGTGAAAGTGAAAATATTTCCATCATATCAGGCCCATTTGGCAGCACGGAGTACACGAGCCTCATAATAAGAAAATTATCTCAAGCGTTGGCATAGCAACAAATGTGGGGACACTTCTTATCTGGTTCGCATAAAATGAGCACACAGACCAACAACATTACATCATTACATTAGATCTGAATCATTCTTTGGTCTTAGATTTGAACCGTTCCCCCTCCGATGATGCAATCAGTTGAAAATAGAAAACTTTTCATTCACCCACTTCAGAAGTGGTCCTGATTTAACAGCTGCAGGGATTTCTAAAAATATTACACTTGGACAAAGATGTGGCATCTTTTGCTATTCTCAGCTTTTTTTTTTCCCCTTTGAGCTCCATCGGAAAGTCAACGTCCTTGTGAGGAAGCCTCATGACTGAGAAAAACAACCATTGAACGGGCTCAACCGCCGATGTGGGCTGATAACATGCTCTGTCGATTGAATATTGAAACCTCGACAGGAAACGCTTCAATAAAATAATGAGATCAACAGGAAGGAGCAGCTTCAGATGGTTTCTGGTGATCAGAGGAAATCTCCAACCCTCTCTGATCTGCTATTGTAACGTATGTAATTTATTTCCTGTTTTTTTGCTATATTTTGTTTTTATATGTTTTTTTTGTTTGTTTAACTAGGTCCAGAGCAACTCTTTCAATGAGTTTTAAGGGTACTGATTGAGCAATAAATAAATAATAATAAAAAAAATATATATATACAGTATATATATATATATATACTGTGTATATATATATATATATATATATATATATATATATATAGGCGTATAGCGTTGAATCACTTGAAAGATGCTGATTCAAAGGAGCTGTTGCACTTGAAGGTCTGAAATGGAGACTTGGCAAAATGATGCAGTTATAATAAAAGCACTGCTGCTCACTCACTTTGTCTTCGACTTTAGCTCCATACAGGCCGGATCTTAAAGTGCAGCACTCGAATAAAGTGTTTAAAATGAGCATTGGACATTTAGAGGGAACTGGAGAGGATGTCAATTATTTTGAGAGATGCCTTTTAAATTCACTCCTCCAGCCTGTTGTTAATGAATACACAATGCAATGCGAAAAAAAAAGAAGAAAAAAAGATGAATAATGCAGGTATTTTATCATTTTAAAGCTTCGGAGGAAGCTCCCTTTGAAAAAAATAAACTTCAGATAGAAGACAGACTGCAAATCTATGAATGCCGTCCAGTCTGCGCTGCGTCCTTCACAAGAGTGCACGCTCAGCCGTGGAATGCTGCATAGCTGCTCGTTTGACAATTTCATGAGCGATTTTCACACAGCATTTCAGTGTTGAAGGGCCCGCTTCTGTGCCGCTGCCACAAAGGCAGCTTAATACCCTCGGCAGGTACACAAATCAAGGATATATTATATGTTAAGCATTTCAATTGAGGGAAATGTGCGGCAAGGAAACAACACACGTCAACCTTCACACACCTCACTCTCGTCAATGCAATCGAGCAGTTATTTAGTTACCAACCAAGTGTCGCTACTCAGGGAGGTCTCGGCATCGAGCTCCTCCACCTCGAGAGGATCCATTGAAGCTGTTAAGCGAACCCTCGACTGAGTTGAAATGTCTGGTGTCAGTATACGTTGCTGAACTCCTAACGTTGCGTGTTGTGCACCTTGAGTCAGATATACTGAAAGCAAAGGTTGTGGTTTTCCTGAATGTGCAAAGTTGCTCTACAGTATTTTGAGCCGAAACATAGGCATTTCCTGTAGGGCTTAAGGTTCTTGTTCTGCTTAGTGTTAATTCAGGTCTTTTGTGTTTGGTAGGGCAGTTTTCTAAATTCTAGGTGCATCACCTGAAGTCAAATGTCCCAATATTCATGATGTTGAACATTATGTTGAGATTCAGTGCCATGGGTTGCATGCAGTGGACTAAATATGCAGGAGACAAAATGCAATGTGATCTACTAACCTATATTTCCACATCAAGAATGACCACAAAAGGAATGATGCATATCGACACTTTCCGTGCACAATTTAAAGGTGTTCTAGGGCACGTTTGATTGACAGGTAAAAGTCCTTTAATTGACCTTGAAATCTTTTTCTGGCCACTTGTTGTCTCGGAAACTTTTTAAATGAAATCACACAGAAAATAAAGAGTAAATAACGATATTTCACCACTTTAATCACCACATGCCAGGAGCTTTGGTTCTCAAAAAGTTAAAGACTAACAATCTGGCTATGACACCAACATTCTCATAATCCTTAAATCAGCAGCAAGCAAATTATAATGGACATGGGGATGAATTCAGCACACACTTCACCAGCATTGGCTTCAGTTAATAGCATGTCTGGAGAGGTTGTGATTGATTTTTAAAGCTCACACATAAGAACCGAGGAGTTATTTGGAAAAACACAAACACAAACGCTGCCTTTTCACCATTTATTGTGGCGTGACTGAATCCGATTCCAATTGGGTACATTTCGTTTTCTTTGTGTCTTTGCCACAACAGCTGTTGAAAAGGGAGCCGGCCCGTGGGTCATTCCCCGTTTTCCGATCATTACTGCAAAAATAGTTCCCCAAACATATGCAAGGCATTAAATCTTCAATCCACATTTACTTTTGCGGTAAAAATTCAAAGTGAACAGTGCTTTGGTGCTTGCTCGAAAACGTCCAAATAAGTATCGTGTGAAGGTGCGATCATCGTGGACACAATCCATTCCATGCAAGCATGATGCTGCCAGGGACTTACTGGGCATTGGTCGAGTCCATACTGTACTCCTCCTGATACCTGGATGCAGCACACGTGGAAACAGATAAGGAGTGGTCAACAAGGCAGGAAAGGGGAGGAGAGGTTGAACAGCAAGAATAGGACGCCACTGCAGCGAAACCTGCATTCACTTGCATCCTAAATCACAGGCTCGCCGTTTCATTGGCCTGAGGGAGAATCTGAGCACAGTCTGGTCCACAAGAGCATCCAAGGTTGGATCTTTTTCTGCATAAGCTAATTGATATTCTTTTAAGAATGTAAAAGTATATCAATATACTTATTCGGTACAATGGTTGAACCCACTCAGGAAATTCCATCAGATCCTGTATTTGTCAAGACTGACAGCAAGGGTTTCATCGAGTCATCTTCCGACTCAACATATACGGAAAAAAATAATAATAATACAACAATAATTGAGCTTGGTAAGCAATACGAAATATCCAAACATCTCAAAATATGAAATTCACAAGGCGCATGCACAGATGAGTCATGAATTCCACAAACAAAAAAAAAATGCTTCAGTTGACTGAAGAACAGATGGGACACCCAATGCAAACCACAGGGGATCAGTGGACACATCCGATTGGTCAGTCTTACTGGTTGCTATATTGAGATGACCAGAGTGTACAGGGAAGGGTGAAGCACTGAGGCCCACTCACAGACAGAAAGCAATAGCTAGATATTGATTTGAAATGTTGGGGGTCAAAGGTTCAACATACAGCTGGATGGGATGCACAACAAACGGTGCACACCCTGGCCATGACTTCCTTTGGAAAGAAAACATTGCAACGGCCGTGTAATTGAGAAATAAGTATTGGCAAACATTGAGAGTAGTGAGTACACTCAAATCCAAATCAGCTAAAAATATCATTTAGGCAGTTCTGTGGATGGATAAAAATATAATTTGGGTGGTTATCTCTTGGAAGCACGGAAAGAATCGAAGCCTGTCTGTAGCCGGTCAACAATGCTAAGAAGAAAGAGGAGATTCATTTATGCGAAACCAAAAAAAAAAAGCTCATTCTTTGACAGTTCAAGCCGTGGAGCCGAAAAGTTTAAGACCAAAAGAGAAAACACCCCCTATTCCCAATTATGTCTTTCCAAATGGACCGGCGTGGAGTGTCCATAAATCCAGGAGGTCACAGGAGAAGACCTAAACCTTTCCAGAAATAATGAACCGTTTTAACAGTTCCGAGTCAATCAATTACGTCAGAGCTCTGGAATCAATCAAACCATCACCTGTGGGATTCAAGCCCAGTCAAGTGGCTTTTAGTGGAATTTTGGCAAGAGATGAATGTTTGCAATGTCCATTCGACTCGTGGCATTGCGTTCCCGTAATGCCACAATAAAAAGTGAACGTGCAGCAGCTACACCCGTTCCGTTAGTTATTCACTCCAGCTTTTCGTCTTTGTGTGACCGGGAATGAAGATATCAATTGCCACTGGCAATCTGGCAACCGTAGCGGTGCACACACAAAGAAACAACACATTGACGCACGCTACGCGGCAACGCAAAGCTACTTATTTCCGATTACATTTGGTCTATTTATTTGAGACACAGAATCAAGTTCAACTCCTCTGCTGTGCTCTGGCTGTCCTGTTGGGTTCCACTTGATGATACTTGTGAACATCTGTGATATCTGGCTGCTAAGAGCTTTACACAGAGGCTCCCTCCGAGTCCATTAGTCTAAAGCCGATTCACTCCGACTGTCTCGTCCTCTTTCTGTCTGACCCAAACATAAGAAATTCAGATATCAAAATACCCATGCCGTTAGCATCGTGATCCCCTGGCAGACCGACAGTAATAACGTAAGAAGGTGAGCAGAAGAAACTGGATTTTTTCTCACCCTCGTAGCAGATGTGGATTTCAAAGCACGAGCCGAGGCGCGGAGACCAGCGCTTAACGAGCAGCACTTTCAAAGTCGGCTTTCAATCACATTTCCGGGGACCTGCTTCCAGCACCGACGGATAGAAAGTGGGAGGGCATCTCGCACACATGTGCACTATCTCTGCACCAATTTCAAGGACAAATGGGATTTGTAGTTTTCAATCCGTCTACCTGCATCTGGAAGCGTGCCAACATTTTCTGATCAACTACAGTCCCCATGCTGCTCGTCACACCTCAAAGAGGCAGCTCCAGTCCCCCCCCGGTCCAAAATTAGACTTAGTTGGTTCAAACTGTAATCTAACACCCGGTTAAGAAGGAAATGTGACCGCAACATGTCCACTGCATACAACAGGAATGCTCTGCACAACGTACAGGTGGTAAACACAAAATCACAACACCTATAATGTCAACCTCACAGGAAAATGCCCAGAAAAATCTTGCAATAATTCACCTACTACCTATACATATACATATATTCTAATATTTTAAATCCTGATGTTTCGCAATATCTATGGTAAAGTATAATGGATTTGGCAGATTTCCGCATCATCCATTATCGTCATAGCACACGCCACATTGCTGGATTCTACACCTCTAAGTGTTCATGTTCCAAGTACATTAAGGCAAAAATAAACAATTAGTGTATGCAAGATTCATCAGAAAATCCATCTGTCGTAGCATCCAATGGGAACTCTGGCCTCCCCTTCGCTTACAACCAAGTCAGTATTCCAACCCATGTGCATAGCCCAGTTTCAGATTGACAGCTTTTTTCTTTCTGGAGCATGGCACAGATTCAGCTTGGCAGACAGTGTAGGCAGGAGGCATTGTGAATTTGGCAAGTTGTTCTTTAATTATTTACACATTCTCTTTGAGCCTTCCAATGAATTCACTGCGAGTGCTAATTGATGCCCTGAAGAAGTGGGCGAAGACTGATCTGATCGATGATTCAGCCTATGCAATGTACAGTGTGTGTGTGTGCGTGTGTGATATATATACAGTTTGCATATATGTGAAAATGAACATGCATGTTGGTTCCAATTTGATGCTTGTCTACTTTACACTAATCTTAGTATTTATAAGAACTGGTTACATTGCTTTTACCTTACAGCCATTTTCCAACTGATCAAAAGCAATTCTCATTTACTTGTCCCAAATCAATGATTCAATTAATTACTTGTACTTTATATAAATGGATGGAACCTCAGTGTGCAGATTAAGACAAATATATATATATATTTTTTCTTTTTTCAAAAAAGGTGTCTTGACAATCAAACCGAGAACCAAACCACGATAGCAATATCGAAACTCATTTTTGATTGGAACCTTAATATTATTTTATTTTCTAGATATTACACAGTGCGCTGTCTTCCCGTCTTACTATCCAATCAGCAGTCAAGGAAAATGTTATAGGCTATCCTCTCACACACAAACAGGAAGACATATAAGGTACTGAATAAGAAGTATTATATACTACCATTAGAAAAGGATAACTATATCATAAGTGTCCGCACTTCGGTAGCAAACAGTTCATCTGCGTATCATCATCTCATGATGATACGCAGTTCCATTTACCCCAGATTAATGAATCCAATTAAACAAATGAAAGTGTTTTATAGCCCCCAAATGCCCATTTGGGAGCAGATTAAAAGAGAGACAATGTTATGCCAACAGCTGGAGGAAGCCAGAATAAATCTGTGTTTCTGTTGGGTCCATAACTTTTGTTCAAGAAAGGGTGAATCCTTAGTGCCTAGTATCCTTTGAGAGGGATTACCAGGTGGCGTAAATAATGCAAAAATGAGTAGATTCTGTGGAACGTCATGGGACCAGGTTATTGATTCTCTCACTCCTCCCTTCACTTCCTCTCTTTCTCAAGCCAGCTGCACACAAATCCCACAACGCTTACGTTTAGGAAAGTAGAAAGGTCTCCGATTCCGGACAACATCCTGTCAGCCTCAGGGGACCTTTGTGGGGGCTGTTTGTACACCTCAGAATTAAAATATTGGATATTTTAAGACTATCCAATCATATGCATTCATTTTACAAAGAAAGAGCTGGTGCCAACTTATCCATACTTAAGTGGTAAACAGAGGTCCAAATCTGGTTACCCAAGGCAACTGGCCAAGTTGTGCATTAGGTTATATTTCTTCAGCCATTTCCGGATATTGTGCAATGGATACAGATAAAAAGAGTCTGGCACTGCAATATATATTTGCTGTAATATTGTTCAGTTTCTCAAATCTGATTGGCAGCATATGTGCTCGTTCAGCCCATTTAGACAGCAGGCTGTCAGCTGACTCTCCAACTTCAGTAAGGCAGAGATTGTGATCAGTTACAGATCCATAGTCATCACTACAATCAACAACACAACAATAACTACTACTATGCAACCATCATTCATGCTCATTAACCACTGTCAGTATTAGCCATGTTTAATGATATCAGCTACATGTCACTACTGTCTTTGCCAGCAAATTACATTTATGTCAGTAAAATCCCTTTTGTCAACAGCTGTTTTTAAAATGATTCTTTGGGGGTATTTTGATATTATTGGATAGTCAATAGAGGCTGTTCTTATTAGAGTTCCAGAGAAATAATTGGATAAAGGAGATCAACTATCAACTATCATAAAAAGACAGGAAAATTGTAAATTATGGGACCTTTAATATTGAAACATTGTACAGACAGAAGAGCTTCATGACTATGACTACATCTAATATTGAGCAAAAACAATGGCTTTATTACTGAAATAAATGTGTTTAAATGTCTTTTACGCTTCTTGTTGGTCCATTTAACATAAACATTCCACCTTTCTGATCACAAATCTACCCAAAAATGCCAATGCACAACAATAAATAATACTCTAAGAAATATGGGCAGTACATACCCAGAGACAAAACACACTGCACCACCAGCATACCGACAAAACAAGCACACCCCATTTTCTGCCAAATCAAACCCTACAGAGTCCCTATATGCGAGAGATATTCTCATAAAAAAATTGTCGCTTCAATAGTTGCCGGGTCAGCCAATTTAGCACAAACCACAATCTAGTTTGTCTACCAAATCGTAGAAGAGAGCCCCCTCACAGAGGAAGGGAACACATTCTACGGCGTGGTGGAGACATGTGCTAAAATATGACACGTATCAAATGAAAAATATGACGGTGTGCCAACACACATCACCCCTGGTTTAGCATTTTCACCAATAGGAAAAATGTATTCATCTTTTAAAAGGCAAGACTTCCCCCAAAACACCAAGATTCATGAAATTTGAATGGACATGCAGCATCCTCAGAATTATGTAATGGCCATGCAGGGCAGCCTTTCCATGAATCCCCGCGATAGTGGGAGAGTGAGAGAGGACTGACAGCAGCAGGCGTTTGTCATCATTCAGTCGTGAAACTGACTCATAAACAGGATCACTGGCTGCGTTAAGGTTTAACCCCGTGGAGACACTGCAGCCTGTGAGCCATCCGGTGCGTAACCATCGCCTTATCGTTCACCGTCCATGGGAAATATCAATTAGCGGTTTTAATTGATGTCAATGGCTGTGGAATGTTGACCGCGGCGTGACTGTTAGGTTATGGTAATAACATGCCAAGTTTATGCACGAGGACTTTATGCACCATGCGCTCGCAGCACGGACGCTATGATTATTTTTTTTTTCGCGGATGCTGCATGAGCGTGCGCGCGACGCACGGACGCAAACACGGCGCAGCCGGTGCGGATCTGCGGCAGCTACCTTTGGCCGGCATCGCTCCCGAACGAGCCCGCGGCGCGCGGGGGACTGGACGGGCTGACCCGGGTGGGCTCGGGGCTCTTCTGCACCTCGGTCTGCACGTCGGGGTCGATCTCCGAGGAGGAGGAGGAGGGCGTCAGCTTGGCGCCTGCCATGATGCGCCGCCCGATGTGGAGCGGAGAGGAGACGCGACTTCCTCCTCCTGCCGCTGCTGGTGCTGGTGCTGGTGGTGGAGGTGTCACTCAGCCGCCGACGGAAAAGCGCATCGCCGGCTTCACTGTGGCTGCGCGGAGGCGGAGTGGCTCCTACTTATTAGCATCAGCAGCATCACCACGGGCTCCTCGGACACACTGGGGGGCGCATAGGTGTCTCTCTCTCTCTCTCCCATTCATCCAGTAATGAACGCGCGAGGTCCCCCCCCGTGCGCCGCCGACATTCACACGTCGTCACGTCGAACGCCTGTCAAGCACAGCGGCTTACATAACTCACGCCGACAGACTCCTCCAGGTCTCCGCACATCGTTCGCGTCTTTATTTTTTGCCCCCGACGACATAATCTGTGCATTATTTTTCAGACTTTCTCCGATAAAGCTTATTGATCGCCGAGTAGTTAAACGGCTGGAGTTGATAAATCAAACAGTACGAACTACAAAAAAAAACAAAAAAACGATTATATTATTCGGCCTCGTTTTCCATTGTGGTTGCAGACAAAGACGCAAAGAATTAGAGCAAACCGCAGACCAGTGAGCAGGTGGCCTGCGGGCAAACTGCACGATCACAACTGCATGCACGACTCACACCGGTAATGTAATGCCAGTTTATTTCAGCTCAAAAAAGTCAAGGTTTGCAGACAAGAAACGCAATAAGGCGACATCTTACATCTCAATATAGGATTTCCCTTCCCACTGGGAAATGTGTGTGTGTAAATACATTCATTCCTATATAAATTCTAAAATAGTTGGTGTTTAAATATGCTTCTCCATAATAAAAGGAAAATTAAGAAAAGATAATTATATTAAATGACCTAGTTTAGCTTTTCAGAGTGACTTTGGGGCTTCTTTAATAAAAAGAAGAAAAAAAAAGCTTGTGGGGCACAAAACACCTTTAAGGATTTTAAATCTGAAAGAAGGCCCACTCAGTTTGATACGCGTGAGATTATGCCAAAGCATACTGTATATAAGGCAGAGAAACTATAACATGAACAGTCGGATCAATGCGCAGTGATATTTGTAATGGCTCATTTGTCTTCTCATCCATCTGATATGTACATAATGAAAAATTCAAATGGCAGGTGGGGGGGGGGGGTGTGGGGCACAAAACACCTTTAAGGATTTTAAATCTGAAAGAAGGCCCACTCAGTTTGATACGCGTGAGATTATGCCAAAGCATACTGTATATAAGGCAGAGAAACTATAACATGAACAGTCGGATCAATGCGCAGTGATATTTGTAATGGCTCATTTGTCTTCTCATCCATCTGATATGTACATAATGAAAAATGCAAATGGCAGGTGGGGGTGGGGGGGGCGGCCTGAGTGTTAACCACTGAACCATTGTGCTTTCCATGTTGGCTTTAACGAGGAAGTCAATAGTGCACAACGATTTGTAACCTGAGATGGGGCAGAGTTTTGTGACGCGGCTTCGCAGCTGATTTTTTTTTTTGGAACGCTTGTTGTAAGACTGGTTAAGGATACACGCGAAGGGGACACTGAAAGGATGACAACGAGGTATCAGCGAAAGAAAAAAAGAAAGGCTAAATCAAACTTGGCATTATTTTAACCATCGTTGAATATTAAAATTTAAATCCGATTTAGACGCTTGGTATTACAAACCCAGCTCATACTCCTTTGTGCCAAGACATTATTTCAGAAAAGCTGTTAATTAATGAAAAAATTAATTGGTTAACATATCTCATCTCTAGGTTATTATGATGATCTTTCTGGCCTATTTACAGTGATGTATTTATAGGATGCAATGCAGTCAGAGGAGCCACAGGAGCAGAAGCCACATCATTAATGCTGCCAGGGAACACATGACACATACACTGCACATGGCATTCTGAGATCAGCCTTCGGGAAATACATTATACATACTGTTACCATGGAATATGGGAATACAGGGGACGGGAAAGAATTAAAAAAGAAAAACTGCTGCTGAACAGCCTACACATGTGCAAACCACGGCATCCAACCCATGTGCCTATAGCATAAACCCATTGGCCTGATAAGCTTTAATATGCTAATGTGCGCAACTATAATACAGTCTGCACAATAATGCTATGCGTTGTGTGAAGGTGCCAAGTCCCTTCATCTTCCACTCCTACCTGCCAACATTATCCTGCAGTTATAACTGAAATGCATACACAAAATGAAGCTGGAGATTGCGGTGTCCATGGTGTGTACAAACAAATCTGTGCTCTAAGTGCTGGTGGGTATGCGGGCCCGGTTTCTGCTGAGTACAGGGTGGGTATGCGGGCCCGGTTTCTGCTGATTACAGGGAAAACAGATTTTCAAATGGGGGGGGGGGGGTGCAAACCAGTTCATTAAAGGCAGGAGGGCAGATTTGAGCTTGGGGACACTACGTGGAGAAGTGGTGAACTGCACACTGACAGTCCAATGCCAAATTGCCAATAGCATTTGTATGTAAACACACAGTGCTGGCTGGATGTACTAAGAGATGGCAGTATAGCCCCGGGGTTTCTCTCTCGTGCGGTCCTACTCGTGCGGCATCCTTGGACACGCTGTTCCAGCGCTCTAAAAAGCAGAAGCTTGACGTATGCTCAAATGAAGAAGCCAAAAAAATATATGGAATTCAAATAAAGATGCACGAGAGTTCTGAAATGAGAGCTGCAGTGAAGCCTGTGAGCCAAATCATTAGAAAAGCATTCCCCTCGGAAACACGGGGGGGAAATTTAGTGCCTGATAGAGGATTAACTCCCAGCCAATGAGCAGAACAAAGTAACGCGAGCATTATGAGATCACTCAATAATTGTTTTAATGTAGTAAGATGAAAAAAAGAGGCACAAGATTCCATAAACCATTCATCCGAAAAAAAGAGACATATTTCCCTTTTTTTATTTATTTCTTTTATTTTTTGAAGACGTACCCTCTTTTTATCAGGACATATTTTAAAGATGATATGTTCCTGTAATGATTGGACCCGATCGTTGAAAAAAAAAAAAGCTATAAGAATCATTGGGCGTGCCTCAGTCAATGCTCTGTTCTGCAAATGGATACGGTGGGCTGTAATAATAATACTTCCTCTGTCAAAACCTATTAAGGCAGTCGGCTTGCATTGCTGCGGGCGAGCTGTGTGTCTACCGCATGGCCACAGAAGAGAAAGAAGTCTAGCCAACGCAACAGTGTTACACACACACACACACACACACACACACACACACACACACACATACAGCTCATCCACTTATGCTAACTGACTGCTGCTTTGCCAACCACCCAAAAGTGGTTCATCTTCCCTTTTATTGTTCAGAGCCATGCATTCTTCTAAATCGAATAGATATAAACAAAAACATAGAGGCCTAAAATATCTGTGGCTGGCCATTATCTTTTTTCGTACAACCTATTATTCTGTGGACTGAAATGATCAAGAGTCTCAGATGAAGGGCAAACAAAAACTACTTCAGCTTTTGCCCCAAAAAATAGGAGCAGCAATTAGTCATAGGATGTACGCCTCTGAAAAAAAAAAAAAAACTACTGAAAGGGATTCTGGTTGTTTTCCCTCCACGTTCTTTGAAAACCTCTCGGAAAATACACAGGCACACTTTTATTAGGCCACATTACTGATAAACAGGCCATGTTCAACAATTCATGAATTAAACAACTGCTCCCAGCACGGTGGCACTCCAAAAAGCCAGGATGCCGTTTTCATTTGCATAATACAGGACAATCTGCTGTAATTTGCCTGCTCATGCACATAGATTTATTTTATTCTAGGAAAAATAACTGCAAGGTTACATAACAGATTTTTTTTTTCCCCCATCTTCTTCACCAACAACTCACAGACTAGTTTGTATTAGTCCTTGTATGAAAAACTTGTTACTTCTATTTTTTACCCAATATGTATATACAAGTTTAAGTTCAATAAAATATGGGTATATTTTATTAAACTTGCAATCGTCTTGACGGGACAGTACATCCGGCTGTCGTTTACATTTTTGACTTAATGTCACATACACGTGAATAATATGTGGTTATATGACTGATTAGTGTCGTCATAGCAATTTCAAGTGTACATCATGTCATGTTAGAGTATTTCGAAAAAGAGTACGCTGTAGATAGTTGAGCTTCACTTTTACTTCCGTACCTCAGCACAGAATACAAGCACAATATATGTTCAAAAACAGCTTACATTTTAAGCTTCAAATATTTGTATGAATCAGCCTAAAGTAGTGGAAGTGATTCTCTGTGATTCCCGAGTAATCCTCTAAATCACACACGCACGCACGCACGCACGCACAGACTGAAAAAAAAAAAAAACCCTCTACAGGAACGAATGTCTCCATCATCACAGCACTTTCACTTAAGTCTCAGTCCTGATATTATTTTATTGGGTAAAAACATTAGAGAAAAGTTAACTTGTTCACATTCCACTGACTGCACAAATCCTTTGTGTGAGAATGTGACAAAACAGACAGAGTGTGGAGAACACGTTGCGGGGCCTGGGCTTCACTGTGTCACCAACCATAATCCTTAAACTGACGGAGTGTCGGAGACACTCTGACACCCTTCTGCTGATGATGAGAACAAGCAGCGCGGCCGTTAAGCGCCGCCCACCCGCTCTGCTAACGGCCACCCTTTGGTCTGAGGAACACTCGGCCTCCCGAGCACATCTCGCAGAATTCCGCTGCTGAGATGAGAGATGACACTGGCACAGTCATCCACTTGAGAAGTTTATTTTTGCCTTCCGAAAAACTGAAATGCAGAATTTCCACACTCCCTGTACCGTGATAAATGACCTGGTCTGGCAGTTTTGGAGAAGAGGCGAAATCCGGGTTTCCTTCGGCTCCCAAACTAGGAATGAATGGTCATCGTACCTTAAAAACAAGCTGAGCTTGAGGCCGCAGCCCTCGCGCACATCCTGTGTCCACCGAGCAGTACCGAGACGCACTGATCTTTAAATAGGAGCTGTTTTTATAAAGTGTTGTTAGTTTAGTGCTTTCATTTATCTGGTCCATTTCATTTGCAGCCCATTACTCCAGCTGCTGGTAGGAAACACTTTAACAACGACCATTGGAGAAATCCTAACCGATAAATAACACAAAGCAGTGAACAAATATGTGAGTTATTGTACAGGGACGACAACTCCCGACGGCCGTGATGGTGTGTGATGATGGAGAACTGCACGTCACGCTGTTGACCAGCCTCCTCCCTGTGGCTACTACTGAAAAAAAAATCCCTGAATCCAATTCTTCCTCCTATATCCTGTCCTCTGGGTTTTTATGCGTCTATGCTGCTCCTCGCCTCCCTAGTGTCTGCGTTGTCCCTCCCTCAGATGGAAATCAAATCCCAGCAGTCACTTTCTAAACAGCTGCTGCCAGTCTCAGAGCACCATTATTGATTTGGGGTTTGGCTCTGTTAAAGCCATCGAGACAGAATGAAACCTATAGGAGACCTGCTCAAATGAAAAAAAACGACCATTTAAATTATGAGTGACAATTGCACCGGCGGGGAAACCACGTAGCTTCAGAAAATTCAACATTAATAAAACGGCTTGACGAGAAGTATCATCTCAACTCAGAAATTGATGATTACATCAGGCGGTCAAATGTCCCAGTGCCGTTATTTGACTCACAAGGAGTTGTTAGGGGTTGATTCACTGACCAATTAACACAGCTCACTCTGTCGATGTTACCATCCTTTAAACGTCCTCTCTTGATTAGAGAAAAAACTAGAACGGTCACACTCAGATACGATAGACGCCACCAATTTTCTCCCTCCTACTCATTCCATTTTCTGATGGCATGTATTGAAGCGTTGGGTGGCTTATTTCTATTTCTGACATAGATTGAGCCTGGCCGCTGAAACAGATTCACATTCTGAAATATTTAATCCCGCACACACGCTGTTCATAGCACAAACTAAAACACCTGTGTAGACAAAACGCACTCACACACACACACTTGTGTACGGTGTAGTCTGGGGTCAGGCCCACGGCCTTAACATGATTGCTCCTGCTGAGCGCCCACACAGTCGAGCTGTCATTACAGCCCTCTGACACCAAAGCCTGGAGATAATGGCAGCCCACCGCCCCTCAACCCCCAACTCAAAGTCCCCACTCTGTACGCCCACATCCTCATCATCCGACAAAGACATGAACGGAAACACAAGGACACGCACACACACTCCAGCAGCACAGAGGGGCTAATTGCCTTGTTGTTGTGACACACAAACGCTTGCATGTGCTCCTTCACACTGCGTTTTCATTTTATACCATAGTCAAAGGAAACCAGCGTCACAATGTGGCTATATAGTAAATAAACATAGAGAACATGAAACCGACTTTGGATGGCAAAAATAAAAGTACCTGAAGGGCTGCAGTCTCACGTAATCTGGTCGTCATTACCGTTTGTACACACTAGTGACGAGATTTCTCGAGCACAAACTTATTTGTCAGAAAAACCCAATTTGATTTTGATCACCAGGTAAAAGTGTCTCCGTAATAAAGAAAGCTGTATTCCAACAGCATTATTTTTTGCTCACCCTAGTGCCTCTTACCGTCGTTGCCCATGACGACAGAGGCCAGGAAACAGATGCAAAATGCCATAAGTGCAGGGAGGGGTCAGGGGTGTCTGGGTTTCCCCGGAGGGCTTAATTGCTTTTGGGGCTTTACACTCTGCAAGGCATTAGTACAGGAAATAATCAACGCAATAAACCATGTACATGCAGGAGATCATCAACTGCAAAACAGAGCATCCCCAAAGCCCACATTGTCCACTTCCGTTTCCACTCCAGAGCTCAGAAACCAGCAATTACAGTGTGCACTGGCAGAAGAGGCTATCAATAATGGTGTTTTCTGCTTTGTGTCCCCATTTATTTACGCACGCACGCACGCACGCACGCACGCACGCACGCACGCACGCACGCACGCACGCACGCACGCACGCACGCACACACACACACACACACAATGCAGACATGAGTGGGAACTACTGTTGTTTTCAGCTGTCATTTATCCAAAACAGGGTCTATGAATTATAAAGATCCGTGAGATGACCTAGCCCCTTATGTGCATGCACACACATGAACACATGCATAGGCATATAATTGTTGATAGCCGGGCAACAAGCCTTAATTACCCTTTGTAAATGAATTGTAAACAGAAGATCAATGGGCCAAAGGCCGACTGGATGGAAGATGCATAAACACACACACACACACACACACACACACACACACACAAACAACACAAGCAGCCGTTAACTAACATTCTTCAGTATCTCAAGGTCCTTATTATACAGTATACAGTGCACGTGAAAGTCTTTGAAAGGATGAAACTAATCCCACTGCATACATTTCCATTTAATTAATATCTAGAGCAAAGTGCGATCAATAGCTTGAACAAATATTTGCCTCATGCCTTTTTTTTTTTTTAATCTTTGATGTCAACAGTGCTGGCAACAATGTAGGCTAACGTAAGCGTAAGTGGTTGAATACTGAAAAATCACTGCATCCTTGAGAAGGCGCGGCGCAGCATTGTGCGAGAGGAAATGGTCAACCGAACCCTGTATTGATATAAAACGTACTGTACCGTCTACAGCAGGGAATCCCGGAGATACCGCAGAGAGTAAACAGAGTAAAAAAAAAAAAAGACTTGGAGAATGGTGGTGGCAAAATGTCTGCATTCAACTGCCAATCATACAAGACGATCAATGTACGATCAATCAACTACTCACAAGACACAAAAGGCAATTCTTTGTGGAGACATGGCTGCTGCTGACGACCGACAGCCTGGGGTTGAGAGATAACGCACGCAATGTGCTGTACGCGAGATTCAGCTATTAAACTACAAATCCGTCCCTCGCGCAAACAGCCGGGTAAATAAAAGACAGGCTATTACATGTAACCTCTGGGTAATGGCGCAGCAGTTAGAGTCGGGTTTTACAGGTGGATAAAATGAGGATCCTGAAGGAGGTTCAACATTTGTCATCTTAAAGCCTACAGGCGTGTCTGCATGGCAAGATAAAACCCAAGGTTTCAAGTGGAGCTAAGCCCACTGCATTTTCTCTATCCAGACTCTTCCTGTGGACGCTTGTAACCTCACTACTTCAAGGCCACAGTTTTGCCCGATTATACATCATGTCCGATATCAACAGCTCACGGCACAGTACTGAGAAAAGCCTTGAACACACCCAATAAGCTGATGAGTGTGGAAAAAAAATACAGTTGAAGAGACTGATGATAACTTTGAGCCTGTGACAAAACCAATAGAAAACTATAGCGTATATGTCCTCACAGAGGTCTGCGCTGCTCATCCTGCAGTGAGACGGCTTTGTTTCAGCACCACGGAGAGCTCCCCAGTACTCTCAGCTGAGGCTCGGCTAATTCCCAGACTGTTGGGCGGCAAACAGCATCTGTTGGTCGACCTCAGCAACCGCAGCACTATTTGACCTTTTTAGAGACTCCCAAACACACTGGCAATCTAGTGACGCCCCGCTCAGTTCAGAGCCAGAGGAAATCTACTCAAAAGCATTTTTTTTTTAATACACTTTAATACACTTTGCATCTCTAAACGCATTCCAGTGTCTTACCACAGTTTAAGCACACAAGACTAGCTCCTTTATTCTCTCTGAACCAATGTGACAATTAGGCTGGGGGACCAAATAATAAATCATAAACCAAAAAATGGGACTCTTTCCTATTTATGTTGATTAACCCACCTGCACATCAAACCAACAAGAAAAAAAAAATCACACCACAATCTATGAGAAAAATGCAGGTCATCAGTAACTCAAGCCAGTAGATGTAGATGAGACAGTAAACCTGGAACGCGTGGACTGTATTAAGTATCATGGGAGATACATATTGTACATGTATTAAAGCACACATACAGAACAACTCAAACCCCCTTAGAGGATAGCTGTGTACACTGTGCCAGGCAGAGTGTTTGCAATGCTACCTGTCATCATTCTGAAGTGTCTGGTCCCCCAGAAGCAGGTCCCTGAAGCGATAGCGAGGTGGAAGAGGGGGCACCTCTGAATCGACGTCCTCCAGCTTGAGGGCCGAGATGTCCAGAATAACCCCAGAGTTGCTGCTGTTGTTCTTTTGCACGGTCTCGGGGGACGACCTGTGGGACCAGACGGATTTTGTTGTAAGGCAGCCTGGTTTATTACAGTGGTCACTTTTCTAAGTGAAGGGATGGTGAATGTCAAAGGAGGTGCTCTGAAATTGATTTCACAAATGATATATTTGACTAGATATACTATACATTTGGCATGAAATGGTTTGTGGCATTAAAAAGCTGGACTTTTATAAAAATAATAATCAAAATGGCCCTCAGCTATGGCCACAATGTTGTCATTTTCTTGTTTCTTCTGGGTTGGGGAGATTCTAGATTTAAATATGAATGATTTGCTTTGTGAGAGAAATGCAAAGACAATTTTCCAATTCAAAGCCAGTCATGTATGAAAGTCTGAACCGAATTATTTAATGCAACCGTCCAATTTTACATGCGTTGTGAATTATTTATTGAACAAAATAAAATGGACATATGAAATGACATACATTTTTAAACATAAGAAAAACTGACATTTTCTTTCACCTCCCAAGTACAAATTATAAAAAGGCCACCCATTTACTTGTGTGTACCATGTTGTCAACTCATGCATGAATGTGTCGACTGCATGCAGTATTAACTACATACATGTATGTATGCACGCATGCATGTACTGTGTATGTGTTTCCACCATATAACTCATGCAGAGCAGTGCTGTGCTGTGCTTTGGGGAATTACCTGTCGCCATGGGGACTCGATGATTGACATGGTGGGCTCATGGCTGCCTCTAGTGGACGATTGGAGTGAGAAATAAGAAAAAGTGAGGATTTATTATGATTACATTCACTGCCTTACCTCTACAAGCTTCAGCGGGGCAATTGAATACATTGGTACAGTTATAACAATAATGTGTTCACTGTCTCACACATTCCAAATATATAGCGTTTTTATTATTTAAAGCACACAAACAGATAAAATGGAAAGCAGAAATTCAGGTGGTTAGTCGCTTGTTATGCATCTTTTTTGGTGCAGCTGTGTTAAGGAGAAATGCATTTATCCGAGGTGCTAAACCCATTTTATGCCCATGGAGGAAAGACAGTGAGATTTCTAAACTCATTAAGGAATGTATTTTTTTTTCCCCCCTTCAACTTTTTATGGACTTGCATGATTTACCTGTGTACAGTGTAGATTTCCCTTGAAAGCGACTGTAAAAAAAAAAAAAGGATATAAAAACTGGGCAATACAGAGCTGTGTGTGTGTGTGTGTGTGTGTGTGTGTGTGTGTGTGTGTGTGTGTGTGTGTGTGTCCTCATTGTGTGGGCAGACTGAAGTGCAACAGTGGAAGCACAAACCCTCAGGAGCACAAGCACAGAAGAGATTGGAGAGCCAGTGAAATAAATCTTGCCCCCTGTAAATATACATACATATGTATGTATGTATAACCTTTGAGATGTGACTAATGGACGATGCACTGTGACCTCAATAATTAGGACTAATTCATTCAAGTGAATATCATAAATTCAGTCCAAAGAAAACAGATTAAGTAAGTAGACGTGCATGAAGCAAAGAAAACATTGGACTCTAAGGTCAGGAGGGCCCAGGTAGAAAGGAACATTCCTTTATATTACAAAGTGTGGGCCAGTCATATCATCAAAATCTAAATGTCTTTTTGATAAAGACACCCAACGTAAAATTAAAGTTTAACTATGGCACAGATCTTAAACTCCACTGTTGCCATGCACAACAACATGCTCCGCACTCACCCATTCACTACAGCCACATTTCTGAGCATCGTCACTTTAGGTGACATTGTCATGTCAACCATCGAAATAAGCTGCACCTGTAATCTGAGGTCGACACCACACAAACACCAGGCTAAAAAAACGCGCATGCGCATGCAGGAACTAAGGATTCCCGTCGGCCGAGGGGCCAAACTTTGAAGACCACAACATGCAAGGCGACGCGGTTACGCGTGCGACCTCGTGGTAAACTCGGTCTTTACCTATGTTGCCAAGTGCGGTCCAATCACCGTGCACGCGGCTGCGCTGCAGAGGACCTGCGTTTGTCATCCCCGCGTCCCTGCGACACCTCTGTCCTCCCCGGCGGAGGGAGGGAGGTCATGCGGCCATACGGAGGCGCTTAAATGCACACGTGTCCCAGCGTGGAGGCCGATGGAGACACGGTACGCGCTGTCCTCGGCTCGCTGGCTGCTACATGCCAGCTAGCACCGCGGTTTGTTCGAGTCCGAGGAGGGCACGTGAGTGCCGGTGCTCCTCTCTGATTGGCCGACAAGCAATGGCCAACAGCTGTAATTTATCGCACACCTGATGGGTATTTTAAATATCAATGCGCGTCGCCAACACCGAGAGGCTTCGCTGTCGCTAGGCAACAACTTTTTATTTGCTGCTGTTTGGGAACTACTTTGTCTGGCGGTGGAAGGTCTGCACTGTTTTTGATTGGTCCAAAACCAAAAAACACTGGCGCGTGCCATTTTTGCGGCTACACAATTTAATAAATAGCTAGATCCCGTGGAAAAAACGCAAAATTGCTGACAAACACGAAGAGGACATGCGGTCGGTTGCCATGTTCCTCTTTCAGCATCAACACCACCTGCTCCCCAGGAGGGCGCGCGCAGCTCAGCCTCACGTGTCCCGTGCCTTCGCAGTAAAAAAGGAAACTTCTCATAAATCACAATAATAAAAAAAATAAGCTTTTAGTGGAATGGATATTTATCCCAATAGATGTGCCTTTTGTGATTATGTGTCGATTTTGTCCCGTGGTACATTAAATCACGCTTGACTGTGATTCCAGAGTTGCAAGACAGTAGCTTTATATCTTCTAGAAATATTTTACAAATCATTGGCATGTGGATGAGGTGTATGTGTGTCCTCATCTGGTGGTAAGACGTAGAAAGTGCAACTTTGCTATAGCTGAACTCAAATCAATAACGAAACCATTTAGATGCACCATCCGACCAGTCCATAAAAGCATGGCATCTTACAGACCAAGCCTTTGTACACACCTTCCATTAAAGAAAGAAAAAAAAAACTGCACGATAATTAAACCACAGCTGCCACAAAATCACCAAATATGGGGTATCCGCATAGCGAGGGAACATACAAAACATGCAAAGTCTACAGGGCAACTTCTAGAGATTCACAATGTTATAATACATTCTTATTATTATTATTATTTTATCGTTTAAAACCTACCTGCAACAGTTCTGTCCTCTGCTATCTGCCGCATAACTGTCCCTCTCCTATTGAAAAAAATATTCATTCTGTGTGCAGAGAGGCACTGGTGGTAGACGCCGCAGGCTCCTGTGTGTCTCACGGAAGAGCTGTGCTGCTCTGTGAGCGTTCCTTGTGCTCAGCGTCTCCACATTTCAGCCCATCAGAGCTCGGAGCGTCATCATTTCTGAGCCCACACAGCTACTTACGCGTTCCCAGGCCAGCAGCCGCTCTCACTCACCGGCTTATCTGTCTTCAGATCTTTATTCCCATAGATGTTTTTTTTATAATGAATTTTTATTATTATCTCGAGAAACCGATCCAGCCGATTTTTTCAATCTGTTTCCCATTTTGTGAAGGTTTACCAAAGCCATATTATTTCTTCTAAAGTGTCTTTTTATTTTATTCTATTATTCTATTCTATATTCTATACCTAATATTTCACATGGTTAACATGGCCATCGCAAAAAAACAACAACACATAAAAGATTCAAAGATTTCTCAAGCTCACTCAAGCAATGTAATAACCCTGAAAAAAAACTTTCCACATCCTATGTCATTTAAAGAAGCAATGTTTGGTTAATTTTAAAACATTGACTACACTTCCAATGGACACCCATGTTCACCTTTTGATGATTAAAACACAAAGACACATATCTTTCAATTTAATTTCTTCAAATCAGTACAACTGTGAATAAACACAAAATCACAAAGTGGCACAATCCTTTAAAACACTTGGATCCCATCCGCTTGTTTCACGTTGAGATTTGTTTTTGTCTAATTAAATAATAATAATGATGTTGTCGCATTACTGTGTATACAATATTTCTTCTGATCATAGGGGGGTGATGTAACCTGATAAGAAAGTATTTTCCACTAATGTATATCCATAAAATGTGTTTATGGATGTAAGCTGGATTCATAGAAAGACCCATAACTTCAATGGTACCCTTGAAGCCCATTACGTATAATGTTCAGTCGTTTTTTGTTACATGGGCATCCCACTTTGGAGTGACCCCTATAATTATTCAGTCATTACCTTGCCTTACTTGAGCACAATGTGTGTGCAATTCTCGGCGCGCATCCATTACATGGATTCTCTCCAACACCGCTGTTCTGTTCATGTAACATGGGCATCGGGGAGTGTATCAGCACATCACAGCCACTCTCCCTCCCGGGTGCTTGCTCTTCATGCTTCCAAAGTGTCTAAAAACAGATGCAGAGATGGAGACAGTGAGACCCAGTGGGGCACTCAGATTTAGTAAGCAGCCTGAGGGCATATATTCAATATATAGGAGCTGTCCATACAGTGCTCACAGTTTGGTGCATGAATCACATCATGACTCTTCATGTTTGTCTGGCTGTGAGCAGCTGTCTGCCTTGATATATATATATATGTATAAATATATTGCTCCTAGTGTATAACTTGAAATTCATTTGACAACCGTGTCATAGTGGAAAGATAGATCATATTAATTATAGTGAATGCTGCATTTAAATTTCAGTGAGCAGGAGTAATTACATCGGGTGAGCATTTCTCTTATTCCTCATATCAGTTATTTTTTAAATTGTCTTATTTTGACCAAAATGAGTCTGCATTTTTTTCCATTTTTGCCGTGTCTGCACCATTCACACTATGATTGTAAATAATTTACAAAATTGTAAATAATTCAGGCCTTTTCCAACTCAAACGTGTCAAGAAAATAATTTGGCACAACTCATTCTTTCTTGGTTAATTCTCCTGTGTTGTTAAAAATAGTATATGCTGAAGGATGTTCAATACAGAGCTTGTTGGAGGAAATAAATAATAAATATTTCACAAAATAAAACTAACTAACTCAGTACACATGGCTTCTGCAGTGCGGCATTGTGTTAATAGTACATCAGGGGGTGCAGTGATTTGATGGTTCCAACGCCCTCTTGTTTGTTGGCTTCATTGGCTTCATTATCTTAAACAATGTCTTGATCCTTGAAAAGTTATGTTTTCTATGTAATTTCAAATCAAATAATAACCTTTATTTAAAAAGCACATTTCTGAACAAAGTTGTTAAATACTTAACAGAAAGAAAACATGTAAACAGGACCAACGCAAGACACTGGGGTGTTCTAAAACTATCATCAATAATGCATGAATTGTTTGTTTCATTCATTATATTTGCACATTAATGTGTCAGTGAGTGGTGCACGTTTAAAGAAGAAGAAAAAAACTGCAGCAATGTTCCCTGAGCAGTATCAAGGATGTCACATGGGATGTTTCTTTTACCTCCACGTGTTGGTTTCATGGCTGTAAACTTCTATGGTTTTCAGATTGGTGATTCCATCAGAGCCTCCTACAGCCAGCAAGGCTCCATTGAAGATCACAAGGGACCCCTTAGGCACGGTACATAAAAAAAAAAAAGAAAAACAATCAAAAAATATAAAATATAGTCCAGAGGTTACAATAAAGAGCTAATTCACTGTACCATCAACACTTCTCTCCTTTTTCTTTTTTTTTTTCGCCATTCCTGCATTCATCCAGAGGGGAGCCCTGAAATTGGTCTGATGCATTACTCACGTTGTCCCTCTTGCTCCTCATGCGTTTCACAGGGGACCACCTCATGGTGTCGGGGTCAAACCTCTCAGCACTGCAGAGCTCCAGGCCCAGCTCATCCCGCCCCCCTGCCACGTAGATGTGTCCCAGGTACACAGTGCATCCGGCGTTCTCCCTGGGACTCCGCATGTGGGCGCATATCGACCAGGTGCCATCTGCAGGATTGTATCGCTCCACTGGGGAACATTTAAAGGCCATTTATACCATATAATGCACAACGACACACAGTGCATGAGTAGCTTATCGCTGCTTATATTTATACACAACCATTTCCAAGTTTTATTGATCTATTTCCTGTAAAATATATATTTATATGGTATATTTAAATGATCAATTAATACTTAAATATACAACCACAAAGGGCTGTGGGAATTTTACTGACGTGCATTTCTCACAGACTGAAATAGTCCGTGACAAGTGGGCAACAAAACATAACCCCTATTTATCTTTGGCATGGTCAAGGGGCTTAAGAATGTGTGTGCATGCATGTGTTTGTGTGTATGTCTGTGTGTGTGTTTTTTTCCTGCTGAGGAACAAGTCAATTCCTATTTGTGAGCAGCATTCCTAAATAAATCAGAGGTGTGAGATTATCTCAATTATTACTATTCATATACTGTAGTTATAATAACTTGCTTAATTTCTTAGTTTTTTTGTGTCCCAATTAAATTTTTTCTAAAAAAATGTTGTCAGTAGCCAATCTGTCACCTGAGTTCAGAGCCATGTCGCCATCATTCCCTCCGATCACATACATCCGACCCTCCAGCACAGCAGCCGCCGCCCGGCTTCGTCTGGTCAGCAGCGGTGCCTGTTTGCTCCAAGTGTTCATTTTTGCATCATACCTAGCAACGAGACAAAGGGTGAACTGACACTAATAAAAAAAATAAATAAAAAAAAATGCGTGTCAATCATCACTGGTTGCATAACCAGAGTTGGTTATTTATTTATTTGCTCCCTCTGAGTCAGAATGCCGTGTAATGTGAGATGTCAGTTCGTTTACGCCATCATTACTGTCAGTCTTGATGAATATGTAGCGAGACACAGATTATGTGATCCTCTTTTGTGAAAGGGCCAATCTTTGCGCGACAATGTGAGAAGCAGCAGAAGATGGTGTTAGTGAGGAGTGTAAAAGGAAATGTGGTTTAAAATACCTTTGTCTTCAAGACAATCTTTTACCTGCATGGATTTTTGGGTCGATTTTTTTTTTCAAAGTGACATTTGCTTGTAGATTAAATGTTGCGACCAAAAGCAATCACAGTCACTGTAGTAAGTTATCGGAGTTTCATTCAGACTGTAGGTTTTGGTACCTCTCCACAGTGTTCATAGCAGTGATGCCATCGTGTCCCCCTACAGCATACAGGTATCCGTCCATGGCCGCCACACACACTCCGCTGCGTGGGCTGCTCAGGGGTGACACGTCGGTACTCCAGCTGTCTGTGTCTGTGCTGTACCTGTGGGGATGGAGGAGGGCGACAGGTTGGGGTGTCAAGAGTGTTTTATGTGGGGGCCACATTAATGCCTGCTGATGACAACTGATGTAGAAGTGACACTGAAACAAACTTTAATACATTTTTTTATATATATATTTTGATGTTTTAAATGCTTGAGACATTTCTTGCCTGAGGTGCGCACACAGAAAATATTTGAGCAGTGTGAGAATCTACTAGATGGGTTTTTCTCATCCTGGCTAGCCTTACATTGTTTACTTTCTACGTCAGGGCCATTGGAAAATATAGGGAAAAAAACAAACAATTCTTTCTCCAAATTGGCAATTTACTGCCAAGGACGCCAGAAACTCCCCTAGACAGTCAATACGGAGTTTGGACAGGGCTGGTCCAAAGCCAGCCAGACCAATCCTTATGATCTGAACTGGCTGGCATTCAACTAAGGAGGGACTGTGGGAACTGGGAGCGGAGCCAGCTGCTTGGACACATGTGATACAGTGGGAGGACAGGAAGTGGGAGAGTTAATCACTGTGAGTTTATTTTTGTCTCTCGCTGCATACGAAGAATACAAGACAACGGGAAAGCCATGAAACAAGGATTTTCTGCGTGGTGAATAAGAAAAAAAGGCTCAGGGTCACAGTTTTGGGTTCGATGTCAACCGTCTACGTCTAATCTCTGCTGTAATGCTGACACCCAGTGGTTAAAGATAGGAACAACAACTAATATACCTCAGGTGATAAAGTAGTGAGAGTAAAATAGAATACATTGCTTCTACTTATATAATGAACAGATGATTTCAAATCGTCAGCCCAGGTCCAGTAGTTTTATTAAAAAATGTGCCCACTGTGATAACCATTGTCAGCTTAAGAAATGGTTAATTGTATAAGTCTGAATAAGTATATACCAGGAAATGGATAGTCTGTTCTGATGAGGTTCTGAGAAATCCTGTGAGCTACCACAGATTCTATGAACAGGGCCTTTTGAAGCTGTGCTGTCTGTCACCTCTCCACGCTGCTGTAACGTCTGACATTATCCTCTCCACCCACTGTGTAGATCTTGCCGTCCAGAGTGCCCACAGCCACAGTGCCACGGGTTCTGACCATGCGGGCTGCCGTTCTCCACTCGTTGTACTCGGGACAGAACTGCTCCATCAAACACGACGGGTTGTCCCGGGTCCATCCCCCGACTACCAGAACAATAAAATAAAAATAAATATTGAATAATAATTAAACCTGATTAACCCTAAAATGTTTTATAAAAATAAATAATCATCATCATCATCATCATCATCATCATCATCATCATCATCATCATCATCATCATCATCATCATAATAATCATAATAATAATAATAATGAGATCTGGAGACAGAGAATTTGATCAGTCATTTTCCTACTCGCCAAACATTCAGTGGCCTCTTCTGCCCTGTTGACACACTTTGTCCGAAGACAAGAGTGGGAAATATATTTTTATCTAATTAACCGTATGCATTAAATATTAACAGCAAATGCAACATTGCATGTGTTACTAAGAGACTGGAGCAATTACAGTAAACCACAGTAATCGCAGTGTGGTATCCATACAGAGACCACATAAGAGCTTGCTGGCTCACGACTTTTCTCTTAATGGGATTCATCCCCATATCTAGTTCAAATTACAAAAAGGCTGGAATGTTTCTTATAGCAATCATCACAATGTAGTGCCTCATGTTCCTGCAAAATATATGTTCTGTGTTATTTGGTTCTAGAATAGAAACTTTGTCAGATCTACACAACAACAGGAACTGACCCATAAACATCACGTTGTCCACAGTGTCTTTGGGTGGAGGTTTCCCCAGCCTTTTGCAAAGGGCCGCTGGGCGAGATGACCCTCCTTCGCGCTCTTTGATAAGCATGTGGGGGAGCTCTGGTGCCTCGAGGGGCCACTCTGCAACATATGCAACATTAACACAACGACACCAACAATTAAATCAAATATGTGAAAAGATAGTAAAAAAAAAAAATACAAATCAAAGCTTTCAGTTAAGGGTGCCGCTTTTGTCGTGGCTACACGGCCTCCATATTGCTGAGTTTGAACTGTAATAAGGAAAAATAGATTGGACAGACCAGGTGAAGTAGCTTTTGTGCTCCTCACGACAAAGCCTTCAGCGTTAATCCAAAAAGAGTCCGCCGTCTTGAGGTGTTAGGCCAGATATGAGTAACTGAGACTCTCCCCGGAGGCCACGCAGTGATGATTAAAGTTGGCTCCCCTGAAATGTCCTCATCATACTCTCTCAGAATCTAAAGTGAGAGCCAAACTCTCAGCTGGCAGCTCACATTTGGCCACTTTGTGGTCTTTGGCAGCTGGGCCGCACCCGCCTGCGGGAGGCCACTCGAGCCACTCGGCCGTAAAATCCCAAATTTTCCAGCAGGTCAAGGGTTTATTGAAGACTGCGAGGATGAAAAATACCAGAAGGATGTTCCCCGCACCATAAAGGGCACATATGCTGATCATTACTCAAGTTGCAAAATAAGTCAAACTAAGAGAAGTGGTTATGTTAAAAGTAATACAGCAATAGTGACAAACTACAGATGGAGGGCAAATTCACTTTTGAGTGTACATATGAGTCAGAGGACAGTCATTTTTTTTTTACCAAGGGACAGGTGGTGTGCCCATATGTTTTTTCATGGTTGTGGTGCCATTTAAGCAGTACTATTTAGCCTGCTCGTGATTTTCAAATTAGGAAGTGGGAGAATTTTGGTCTTTCGCCGCATACAAAAATGTGCTTATTTGCCTAATCACGGAGGTTCCAATAAACGCATAAAGGTGAATTTATTCCTCAGCCTGAATGACGTAATCCTACATCTCATAATGTAGCAGATGATTTCTTTCTCGACCAATAGCCGATGGGGCTGCCATGGCATTGCGGCACTGACAACACACCCTGGACTGCCACTGGAGACAGGCAGATGAAATGAATATTGACTCTCTCAGTAGACAATAGCAATATGCCTAATTCACATGCATAACACGGTGGGCGAGGGCAGATGCTTATCTTCATTTATTTATAAGGGGAAAATATTAACTTAACTGGAGTCCCAGTACCATTAGGAATCCCTTTCCATCTGCTTTGTCCTACAGATTGGTGGATAGGCCACAAACAAATAAAAGAGCTAAAAATGTGTAATTTAGTCATATGAAAAAATAAACAGAGGCATGTAGCACACGGTAGCAAAGAGTCGGCAGTCCCCAGCCTCTCTAAACCCCCTCCCCCCCCCACCCCACCAGCAAACCCCCTCCCCCCCGCCCCACCCCACCAGCAAATGACACATTAGCCCCCCTGCAGCTGTCCCAGGATACTTCCTGGCAACCCCACGTCATAACAATAAGACGCGCCGCACTGCACCCACGTAACAGATCCTTGAACGCATCATACCCCCTCACGGCAGGGCAAGATAGAATTTCTGTATCTATCAGTGGTAGAAGGTAAAGAGCTGTTTGGATATTTGTGATACCTCATTTTCCGGATGCTTTAAAACAAAAAAGGATTTTAGCACATACAGATTTTTTTTTTTTTCAACTTTGCCGTTTTCAAACATAAAATACTTAATGTAACCTCAAATTCTACCAAGAGAGGCAAAAAAACAAACGCTCTCCAGCAGTGCCGCTGTTCGGTAAACAAAACATTTCATATTTTCGTCACTTAAAAGACCCCAGTGAAAAACGAGAAATTGATATAGGGATCACGTTATGGACCCCGGGAAGAGGAAGGACCCCAGACACCATGAAGTTAACGGCTCCCAAGGCTTCACTGACGCTTTTGACAGAAGGGCTGGAGGACCGAAGGCCTCTGGGGGCAGAGAAAAAATAAAGGGAAAAGCTTTTTGACTTTAAATATGGTCAAATTATATGAAAGTCCTTTTTTTATTTTATTTTTTATTTTTACTGGCCTCGTGCCCACTATTATTACATCTTCTTTAATACCCTGAGACAGTGACAATAACGCAAACTTACACTTAACTTGGTTTGTAGTTTTTCCCCTTTGAGTGATGATTAAGATGTTCGTAATTACATCATCGCCTTTCCATCAACAAACACTGCCACCAACGGAGACCATTACAGACAGAGTCTTTGCGGCGGAGGACGGGCGGCTCCAGCGCTGCACCGAGCTCCATTAGTGGATTCCTGCCACGCAGAGGCACAGTAATCAGATTCACAGCTTTACCGACTTCCCAGACAGGTCTCGGCAGAGCCTCATATTCCAGCCCACACACAGCACCATAAAACTGCACAAGGCCGTGTGCAGGAGTTACCTTTAGCTTATATTGCACAGGGGGTATCATGAGGGGAAAATGCGTCGCACGAGATCAACAAATCATGAGTGGGCCCTGTCCCACTTCTCTTTCAGTTGGCAGTGTCCCAAAATGAGGTTTTGCTGAACAGGAGGTAATAATAACTTGAACTAAGAAATGAGTGCAGTCACCGTAAGCCTTACAGATTTTTTTTTTGTTCTCTCTTTGACACGCAATGATGTTGCATGATGGGATTTTAAGGGAGCGTCACCCAAGAATGAAGATTTACTGCAGGGATAAAGACCTGATACGGGAAACTGAGACTTGCAGGACTGACAGGTTGAGTTTAGGAGTCCACTGCCGTCAAACATGACCTGCACAAGATTCGACTCCAAATAAGTCATGAATTAAAGAAAAAGATCCAAAATGTCACTGGACAATAAGGGGCAGCGGAACAAGCCGGACACACAACACTCACACACTGTAACTTTAGCATGGCCAAGGCAAGTTTAAGAATCCCATTTGAGTCCCAACCACTACACAGATTGAAGTTTTTAAAGACAATAAAATGCTGTGCAAGTACTTTTGCTGTGTAGTGTATTAAAAGGGACCCAAAAAAGCTTTGGCATTTTGCAAAAGACACCTTTCACATTACACAGTAAATAATCTACATCGCAACTAGTGCCACTCAAATATACAGTGACCAGACAAACTTGGATTCCCCCTGAAGTATTTCCGACGCAACGCGAAACCTGTGTCGACATATTTGAGGATGAACTGGCAGATGTTACTCTTTAGCAACATGCCTATTGGAACACTTGATTTTCATCAAGACTCTCACTCCCTGGCACACGCTACAGATTATTAAGCCCCAGGAAGCAAATTGGTATTTGGGAATATGGGCCACACAAATGAAATAGTCCTTGGAATGAGAGTCTTTACGTAGCACTCATTTCACATTTCTCAATTTCCCACCGACGGCAGGATGTCTCCTCCTCTGAGCCTGTTTTGAAAAAGAGAGGAAGCTATTTGCTCAGCGAGGACACTGCTGCGTGATGAATGGAGATATAAAACTGCAGTGGCACACCTTGGTGAGAAACGCACTAATCCCCCGTCCGTTCCACTCCAGCAGCGATTTACCGAGGACTCCACTTCAACCCCTTGTCATCCGAGGGCTGGAAGCAATTCTAGCGTCTTGGCCTTTTTATGGCTTGTACTCCACCATGGTACGCCGCACGTCAGGGCAGATGTGCTGTTCTTCCGGACAGATTCGATAAAGGAGAATTCATGTGAACAGACCACACGCATCATTGAATTTGTGGCTAAATAAAACCACCACAACTGTCCACTGTGGGGGCAGCATGATGGAGAGCAGATATAAATGAGGATTTGTCACTGTTGTCCAAGAGGTAAGGTTCAGTTACGAAGCTGGTTTCTCAGGTGTCTTGGAAACAAATGTCGAACGCACAGTAACATAATCACCTCTGTATTCTAGTTGGACTTTAACCGCACTCAGTGGACCACAATTGATGGCATAAACTCACAACCCAGAGGAAAATACGATATGAAATAAGCTGGATTTTGTCTGTGGAGGTTCTCAGTCATCCAGGACACAAAGCTGGATTTTGTGTCTCCAGGACATCTGAAAACATCTGGACAACCAAACTTCACCCACACAGACAGTTTCAAACATAGAATCCTTTGTTCTGCCTCTGTTAACAATGCATACGCAACCATGTACTCATGTGAACTCCTTCGACTTACTTTTAAGTGCCTTCGTTTCAATTCTGATACAACAGCCTCACACACTGCATACAAAAAAAATCCAGTTTTGTCATAAGCCATTCTAAAAAAATTGGGATAAATCATTTAACACAAGAATCTTAGAAATGTTTAAGGCTTCATTTCGCCCCCAACGTGCAGCATGCCTCATATTCCCGGTCAAGAGGGTGTCAGCTTGGCACATGGCGTCACCAGCCTCCAGCTGGAACCAGCTCAGGCACTCCTGCTGCTCCGCACAGATGGAACAGGTCACTCGTACCATCCTCTGACAAAGTACACATAAGGTCTCTTTGTTAAACCAAATGTATGTTGGACACAAACATGACTGCAACACCTTTCAGGTTTTATGCATACAGCAAATAACCAACATATGTTCGACAAATGCATAGATATTAAAAACTATTTGTTTTGTTTGTTGTTATTTTTCACTGTAACCATACCGCACGGCCCAGTATTTTTTATATTAGTTCAAATTAAGTTAAAGCTAATGTTCAGTTCAAACATACCTAAGGAAACAAGGACGAAGCAATAGATCAGCAAAACAAACTGGGCAGACTATATGCACACAACTAAATGTAAATTGGCAAACTAAAGGCCAAATCAAAACAGGCAGAACGAAATATGAATGTCAAAAACAGCTTCAAAGTAAAGGTTTAAACAAAGATCAAAATAGCAGTGCTTATTGGCCGGGTGAATCACATGACCTGAACATGAGAAAACACTCGCAAATGGGCAAACCCGCTGGGCAGCCAAGTCTTCAAACAAAGGCGATCAACTATTATTGCACACTTGCAAAGTGGAAGTATAGGCAATATCAAAACGAACAAAAACAATTCTTACATATAAGACACCAAACACTGCCCCCCACAGCAGAGACAAGGAGGATGCAAAGACTGAACCAAGACCCCCCAGGTGCATTTTCTATATATCCTGGCCCTGATGAGGTGATTGGTGGGGAGGAGTCGGTCCTAAGCTGCGTTCACAAAGGCTACCCATTTTTACACAGTGTTTTATACTCCTGTCATCTCAACCTGTGCAGCAATGGGATAAAAAGTCCCTCGTCAGTAAATGATCGCTAATTAATGTTATCTACGAGAACAACTGAAAATAGTGTAGAATCGGGTGTGAGTACGAGCTTGCATGCGGCGGTTAATTCCTCGCACCAAATCGTTATGAAATAAGCATTGTTCATTTTCTGTTTTTTTCGGAGTATCTTCCTGTGTGATAGATCCATATTTTTTTTTAAGTATCTTTGGTTCCTCCCAGACAGCCAGGCGAGCAGGGGAGTGTGCTCTGCAGGTTCAGTATTTGAGGGGAACTCCACTATACCTGCCAATTATAAGTTTGGGCAGCCGCAGTAAGTTTTCTGACAATAGGAACAGATGATGCAGCACTTCAGGAGGAGGGGAGCTAATTAGCCACAGAGGAACAACAGAACACTGGAGAGTGTCCACAAAGAACTGCTGATACCACTTCAGTGAAGTGACAGGAGGGTTGTGTGATTGGTTTTGGTCTTCTTGCACCCTCAAGTGGTGAAACAATGACACAACAAGGTTTAGCAGTGTATTGTTGTGTTCTTCACAGTGAGTACTTCATGATGAATGAATAATGTTTTTTCTCATCCTACAAAAAGTACTTTTGTTTTTTTTTCAGGGCAAAACTGTTATTTGAATTATGATCATGATTATAATTACAATTATAATACAAAGTATTTAATACATTTATTAATGTATCATTATGATGATGATGAGGATGATGAGGATGATGAGGATGATGAGGAGGATGATGATGATGATGATGATGATGAGGATGAGGATGAGGATGAGGAGGAGGAGGAGGAGGAGGAGGAGGAGGAGGAGGATGATGGGGATGATGATGATGATGATGATGATGATGATGATGATGATGATGATGATGATGATGATGATGATTATTATTAGTATTATTTAATTCGTATTCCAATGCGGTCGTAGCAGAAGTTCAATATTCCTCATTCTATAATAACAATAATTATTGTTATTCTACACTTTCATAAATACATTGACTCGGCTCTGGTTGAATCATTCCTCATATGGAAACTTGGAATTTAAACTTTTGGCCACTGAGAAGCTCCACTCACCTCAGTGCTGGTAATGAGGCTGGGCAAGTACTGCTGTAGGACTTAAAATTTCTCCCACCGGTTCCAGACAGTGAACTGGCCACAATAAAGCTACTGAAACTTTTAGGCCGATAACCCTAATTAGACGAAGCCAATTTAGTTCTGCAAGCCATTGGGTGGTACCTGGACAGATTGTCTGGTAGTTTGGCTATGTGTAAATGAGGCTGCGTAGAAAGACTAGTTCAATCAAAACCGTTTCATAAAAGCAAAATAGAAATGGTTGAAATCCACAGCTTCTTCTACTTAAAGGCTTGAGGGCCATCTCATTCCATAGGGGGGGGGGGGGGGGGGGGGGGGGGGGGGGAGGGGATGGGGGCATAACATGGTGCTTGGCCACATGTGATACACTCATGCCTGCTTTAGGCCACTGCTGCTTTATATTGGTTACAAATGATATCAATGGAAGAATAGGAGGGAATGAAATATATTCCGCTTCTATGGCTTTTACGACGATCTTACCTTTCCCCTGAGAGCAGGATCTTACAAAAGCTATCGGTTAAACTCGCCTTTTAAAACAGAATGCCAACATCAACAATCAAGTATTCCCTTTCCTCATTTCCACAACGATCACTGAGGATCTCATCCAGGCTCCGAACAAAAAAAAAATGCTGACCAGAGAAAAAAATGGCTAACAGGGCCGCCTGGAAGGGAGTGTGGCTCACATCGTGCATCATGTCGCCTACGCCACAGGGTGGAGATGTGTGAGCCCATAACAAAACTCTCACATTGGTTCAGTGAACATGGCAGGAGGCAAACGCCGGACCGGCAAGCCAAACACGTTCAGACCCCCTATCAGCTTTTTGGAAAGTAATTGATCCAGCATGCAGACGCAGCCTGTTGGCCTGCAGCAGGACGTGAATCTGAGCCAGCGTGGACTCGGCAGGATGAGGATTTTCGACTCAGATAGCTCCAGGAGGAGTGATAAAGTGAAAATGAACAGGTCTTTATAGGTGGGGGGGGGGTTTGGCAGTAGGAAAAAATGCCGGTTATATAACAGCACCATCCCATGATGACTGTGCGAGACCCAGTCTCTGGGTAAACTGATGCACATGAGTCTTATATTACGTTCTGTGATGAAAGCCCTCTGGAGTTCAGTGAGTTCCATGTGTTTCATATCCACCGGTGGAAATATTGTAGTGTCTGGCTCGTCTTTGTCCCTCAGATAATTTGGATGAGTCCCCCTTTTTTCTTTATTTCCCCGGCATGTCTGGCAACAAGCTGTGTGCAGACAAAAGTCTTGCGTGCCACTTATTATTATGCCAACGTTTAGTACGAGGGGACCGGAGGGGTCATGCAGTCTGACGGGAAAACATGTGGGCAGGAGATGTGAATGAACAAAATATAACAATTCAATTGTATTTTTGCAATTATTAGAATTTAAAAAAAGTGTTTGGCCAGTATTTTGGCCCGAGTTCTGGTCCACTCCAATCAGGTGTGAGAAGAGCCTAACCCTCAATAAAACTTTAATAACCTTAAAACCTATTCAAGTGCAGAGCTACAATCAAGCTTTACTCAGAGTCCTCTGGATGTGTGTTCATAAATGTCAGCACGTTTATGGACAGAGTGCATAGTTAAGCTCAGGGACAATTAAAGATGGATGAGGGTGTGCGAAGGGTGCTCGGGTGTCACTGGCTGGCTGTGTGAAGACAAGGAGCAGAGAACAGGAGATCAACAGCTGAGGAGGTATCACATCACCTGGTGGAGAGACGCGATCCGCTCCGTACCCGGACGAGTCGGCAGGTAAGGAGGGAGAACGACTTCTATATATTTTTCATACATGGCTATTAGAAAGAATTACTATTGCTAAGTATTTATTTATTTTTTTGACAAAATGTATCAACTTTAAAACAACTCGAACAACCAATTTTGTGACATTTGTATTTGAAATGAAACTTTTCTTGGAGTTGTACAGCTCCTCTGATGGTGGTATAAATGACAAATCATAGGCAATAATTATAGAAAGAAGATTCTAATCTGAGCTCGTCTACATTTAATACCTTTATTTGCTTTTGTATACATTCACTTCCTTCAAAATTGGATCGTAGCAACTAATAGTGTTGCTAAGAGTGAGCTTTTATTTAGGTGAAGAAATGTCTCATACCAGCATAACCGCACAAAGGTAAATATGGGGGGGGGGGGGAAATTTGTACATTATGGTGACAGACTGGATTAAGGCAGAGTTTCGGGTACGGTCACAGTAATTACGATAACCTTCGGAAGAGTAAGCTGAACTGAGAATAAAGAAGCACCAGGCTTATGTTATTCTTGCGAAGGTGCACTCATACATGCAGGCAGGCTCCTCATGTCAGGCTCCTCCCCCTTCCCAGCCCAGAGGACAACATGGCCGCTGAGGCACTGATTGGGTGAGAGATGTATTAATACTATGAGGCTGGAATGCAACGGAAACTTGTTAACGTACAGTGGAAATAAACAAAGGGCGGTGTCAGCCTAATTTGATTTCCCTTTCTGTAGACTTTTTTTTTTTTTTTTTTTTGCTGTGTGAATTACCAGCCAGTGAATCTTTTATCCCTGAGAATTCATTGAATTATATTATTAAAATATATAATAACTAAAATATATATAAATGTTTTTTAGGTGGGACAAGACTTCCTGGTATCCTCCACCACAGCTATACAAACACTACGACACAGATTTTGACCATTTAAGCCAATTCTTCAAAATGATAGTATATATGTTTGAACACGTATATTTTGCTTTGTCTGTGTAGGTGCCAAAGAGTGAGTTAAGGAATGGCGTCATATCAGAAGGAATTAACGGGAAGAATCCGAAGAAACAGCTCGTCTCTCCTCCAGGATCTGTTTTATAGGGGAGTTCAAGGAGGAGACAGAGAAACTCCTGTGAGTGTCCAATTTATCTATTGTCACGGTCTGCTTCATATTTGTATTAATGGATGTGTAATTGCTTGTAAAAAAAAAAACACTTAACAGCTATCATTTCAGGTCATCATTTCTGTGAATATTACCGGCTGTACATCTGAATCTTCTTTCTTTTCTTTTTTTTCTTTTTTTTTTTTAAACAGATCCCAGTTCAGCCTGTCAGAGACGCCAAAATGATCCACTCCGTGGCCAGCCTGATCAGAGCAAAGAGCAAACTCCTGCTCATTGAGAGCCCTGACACTGTGGAGATCTACAAGGTGATTGGTGAATTGGAACTTTACATTCCTATGATGGCATAAAGAGATGCTTTTGGATTTTCTGCTTTGGAAAAGGTTCATTTCATTTATTGTAGTGCTGCAATATTTAAAAGGGGCTGTTGGAGCAGCTTTTTCATGATGCCACATGAGCCAGCCAAAATACAAACTACCTAAACTATTTACCATGAACTCATAATGCCTATTTTCCCTTTGCCTTTCCCTACGTTTTGCAGTAGATTAAATATTTATAAGAAAAAAGGTTCAAATTATAATGTTGTTTTCATTAAATGCAAATGAAAAACAGCAGGAATAAATATTTGGTGACCAAAAAAAAAACACAAAGTGCTTACAAATCACATCCAGACATAATAATAGGATACATAAGCAAATCCAAAGCGCAAATAAGAAAGTACTGAAATAATAACAAAATAAATAAATAAGTAAATGGTTGAGAAAGAAAAACAATGTACTAAAAATTATTCTGAGGACTGTTTATTAATGCAACATGAACACCACACTTTATAAATCCCATGTGATGATGGTGTTTATTATTATTATCATTATCCCTTACATATGAAAGGGAGCATCATCGTTCATTTGTTCTCGTCCTTTGGATTGTTGCACAGCTGAATGATCCCGCAGCTCGTTCCAGGAGGGCGGCTAAAGGTGACGTCTACCTGCCAGCCATCGCCACAAAGGCCTCGAATCTGAACTCAATGCGAGGTGCGCTGAGCCAGTCCTGCCCTTACCTGTGCGACAAGAGAAGAGGATCTTTGTCTTCAGTGGCGTCACAGAAAACGGGAGATCCTCCGAAAAAACAGGTGTACATCCTAAAATGAACTTTTCCAGGGGCAAGTTGTGAACTTCCAAATTCGTTGGGCCCCTTTCCACTTTCTGCTGTCGTTGAATCAGAGTAACCTACAGACGCAGAGAGAGGCAAAGAAATCCAAAGTGACGGTGACCATGACCTACCTGGGACATGGTCTTCAGGGTTTGGGGGCGGGGTCCGCGCCGGATGAACTGAAGATACTGCAGCAAGTCAACGGAGGGGAGAATATCTGTGTCTTCAAGGGCCTGGCCACTCCAGGAGGTAAGAGCTGTGAAAGGCTGAACTGTTTTGCCACACTGGACAACAATGCTTACAATTTATAAACACACACGTTGGGCCACAACACAAAATCCCCCTCTCTCTCATGGTAACGTAAGAACATTAGTTTCCGCTATGGAATCTTATCGTGTTTGCCATTGCATTGACTCAATTGAAACTATTTTAACAATTGATGGACCAAAAAAAAAAAAGAAAAGAAAAAGGCAACAGTGAGTGCTGAGTTTTGAATAAGGAGAGGAGGGCTAAATATATATATTTAGCCCTCCCTCCGCCCAATATGGTTCACGCTGAAATTGAATGAAAGTTTTCTGAACTGTTCAGGTAATATTAGTTACAGCATTATATCATTTATATTTATTTAAATTAAATTCTACAAGTCCACCCTGTCTGTAAATTTCAAAACCCCGTGTGGGTTCAATCATCCACATCAACGGTGCGGTTGTTTTGCTCTTTTCGGTTCGGACTTTTTTTTTTCACTTGACTGTACGCCACATAAATTGCCCAGTGTTGAGTGCTGAGATTCATTTAAAAAGCAACAACATTTTGACTCTGTACCTGGCAAATGGAAACGGCAATGGGTCGCTTCACCCAAATTACAGAAAACTCCAATGAGGCTTAGTCATTCAAATAGTTTTGGTTTCGTTTGACCGACCTCGCAGCGTTTCCATTCGAAACAACAGTTCTCTCACTGTCTGCACAAACGCTGACAGCATGTTTTGTTCTTGTGAGCTACACATGAAAAATGAAAAAAAAAAAAAGTCCGAATTTGCTCTTGATTTGGCTCCCTCTTCAAATGATGTGATATCCAGTCAAGCAGTGGTCAAGTCTTGAAAGTGGAAAACAAACATTTGCTGTCATTTCACTTTGTTCGATGTCTGAAAATCATTGGAACGGAAAACCAAACTTTGAACTGCTCCGAGCTCATAAACACGGAGAGCCTAGCTTTTCAATAATGAAGCAAATTCTCAACAGCAAAACGAGAGTCATTGTCACGGCGCAAAAAAGTTGTTTTCTTTGCATTAAAGTTCTCCTCGCGAGTGTCTGACCACATTACTCTCGGCGTATCTTCATGCTTCGGTTGAAAAGGAAAAAAGGACATCCATTTCACAGGTTGGATTATTTGTTTTATTTTTCATCGCGCACCGATAGCAATGAATAAATCAAAAGCCCTGACATCAAAAATATAACCTGTCTCCCCTCGAAGCCGCGGGGCCGTAAAAAACCTCAGCAAGTCATTTTATTTGTCCTGGATTCAATTATTGGCTCACTTGCTTGCCAACCTATCTTTTTACCTTCACACTGGGCTCCTCCTTCTAACAATCGCACTCGTTTCCGCTAGTTGTTGAGCTTTGGATTCTTTTTTGGCTGTATACTTTCCAAATTGATCTTTCTTTTGCCGGTTTCCCCCGGCGTCATTGACTACATTGACACTACATTGACACCAACCAAAAGTGTTACAAAATGACACACTTTGGCTTAATGCACTATATGTAATGACAATTTAGTCTCTCGACTTGTTTATACCCAATCAGTGTGAAATTGGGGCCGGTTTAGAAATGATCTGCTGTCACTAATGAATATTTTTGGACCAATTAAGGGAAATTGGATCATTTCTCAAGGCACACCTGATGATCTCTCAAGGAGTGTGCCTAGGCCCAGTGGTTGGAAAAATCACTGTACTTCGACCACCCGGCATTTCGCAGCATGCTCCTTGTGCGTGTCCCTTGTCCTTTCAGAGCAGTTCCAGTTTGTCTCTCAGAGACACAGAGGCTTCCCCTTCAGCGCCTCCCTGTACGTTAACGGCATGGTGGGGGCGCAGATCAGCTCCTGCTGCGAGTACCGCTACTCCCCGGGGTTCCAGCAGGGCAGGAAGAGCTGCTTCCGCCTGACGTGGCTGGCTGGCGGCACGCCGTGCTACAGGTTAGG
This sequence comes from Colistium nudipinnis, assembly GCA_016785305.1. Classification (NCBI taxonomy): domain Eukaryota; kingdom Metazoa; phylum Chordata; class Actinopteri; order Pleuronectiformes; family Rhombosoleidae; genus Colistium; species Colistium nudipinnis. The sequence continues at coordinate 63,666 of JAFBJU010003993.1, read as the reverse complement.
CGTCGGACGGCATAACGTTGGCGGAAAGTTGTTCTGAAACTGGTAGCAGTCAAAACAGGTCGGGTAGAGCCATTACTCTGCAGATATAACGTATTGTGGGTTGACAGAGAGAGAGGGAGAGAGAGAGAAAAAAGGGATGCATATTGCATGACATGAGGGAATGATGGTGGTGGTACAGGGGAGGAAATCTGAGCCCAAATGAAAGTCTTATTTTTCAGATGTACGAGTCTCCGGAACAAATACAACTCCTTCCAGCGGCTGAACAACGGCACAAAGAAGAACTTAACTCTCCCTCCAGAGCCGAGTCCTGGCAACGGTACAAAGACTGGCAATGAGTGTCTCAATTTTCCTTCCTAACGCTTATTCATCAAGTTTATATTGACTTGAGGCCCAGTCCGTGATTGGAATGAACTAGTTTATTAAAATTGCCCCCGAAAAAAAACTTTTTCTGTTTCATTTTGTGTCTCCTGTGTCTCCAACGCAGGCACCGTTGAGTCCTGTCCATCATCCCCTCTTTTTATCCCGGCCAAACCAGAGACGAATGCAGAGAGGAGGATGAGAAAACACATCAGGGAACGCGGTGGAGGATCTACAGACAGCGAGGAGCACGTTGTCGCCGGGTTGAAAGAGACCTTCAAGAAGAAAAGACGCAAAAATCAGAAAGAGAGCAGAGGCAAGACGGCTGCAAACAACAGAGAGGAAGAGGGACGACAACCTAAATTAGACACAAAGGTCACGCAGAGGTCAACGGTAACAGCAGGTTGTGAAGAACAAGCTTCCTCGGCCGGAAAAGTGCAGACACAGCAGAAAACAACGAGCCACGTCACGGCCGAGCGACTGGGACCAAACGGGACGCGACGCAAAGGTGCGGGGGAGAGGGGGAATAAAACCTCCCACGCGTCAAAGTGGAGACCTGGATGGCCATCAATCCGGCCGCATGTGGTATTTCCATTAAAAATGATTTGAGTCAAAAAAAAATTAAATGACGAAGAACCATTATTTTTTTTTCTTTTTCAAGATTCATTGCAGGTCGAGGAAGCTCTGACTCAGCAGTTGGGAGTGAAACAGAAGGAAGGGGGATCAAATGGGAAAAACAGAGATGGGGAAAGACTGAGGGACTTCTATGAAGAATGTGTGGAAATGAGCGCGGCGCTGGAGAACGGCCCAAACAAGCACAACTGGTTCAAGGCAAACAGTGAGTAGAGAAAACTGCAGCACAGAAGGAACGGGCCTGGGATCCCCCTGGAGTCCCGTAACAGATTTGCCACAAAAAAAAAGGAGTAAAAAAAAAAAAGGGCTTCTTTAGCAGAAAAGGTTGAGTTTGCAACAAAGTGATGCACCGAACAATGTCTGTTTGTAGGAAGATGGATGAAGTGCGGGAGAAATTATGCAGACGATGCTCTCTCTCTCACACACACACACACACACAATGGCATACATACATCTCCCTGCAGGAGACTCAAGCTGAGGTTTTACATATTCCTATATACATATTCATATATATACTGTATATATATATTCATACTCTCTTCCTCTATTCAAAGTCCTGGAGAGGTGCCGGCTTCAGAAGAGACTGTCCTTGCGCCCGAGAGCTCCGGGCTCAGATGTGGAGCTCAGCTCAGAAAGTGACAGCGTGCTGCGGCCGGATGGAGAGCTGGAGGAAGGAGAGAACGCAGGCAGCCAGGGCCCTGTTGATGAAACCCCCGATGGAGCGCAAGACCTGCAGGCACAGGTGTGTGTGTGTGTAGTGGTGTTATTCAGACAAGATTTCCAAATGTCACCTGTTCACAAATTATTATTGAAAAGAATTGATGCAGATTCAAATGAGTCAATATATCTTTAAGTTTAAAAAGGTGTACCTCAATAATAATAATAATAATAATAATAATAATAATAATAATAATAATAATAATAATAATAATAATAATTATTATTATTATTATTA
>JAFBJU010003993.1:0-60716 GCA_016785305.1 Colistium nudipinnis | reverse complement strand
AAAAAAATACAGCAAATCCAAAAATGGCCTCCTTTCATACACGTTCAATCTGTCTTTTGTGAACAAGAAATACGTTTGGTGCCTTTTTGTGTTAGTTCCTTCTGTACAACTATAGAGAAGGTTCTACAGCATGTCTCTGTGACATGTGCTCAGTAAAAGTAAATTAGCCATTAAAGGCTTACAACGCACGCTGACACATGGGAGAGACGGCACAAGCGCAGGTCATTATGAAACCAAGTTCTGGCAGTGAGATAGGTACGAACCGACTAAACTACTCTCCCATCTGTCCTTGAAATATAAGGCTACACCTGGCAGCTGGTGAAATTAGCTTAGCACAACTGCTCTGAGCCGCTGCCAGGCAACCAGCAGGGATCCAGGAAGTCACCGGTCTCAGCCAAGAAACATCAACGTGCCCCCCCCCCCACACCGTAAAATGGCATATTGTTTTACGCTGTGGTTTGTTGTATAGACATTTATTTCCAGTTTTATGCTGTGCTCAGCTTCTGGCTCTAGCATCTTAGACAGACTTGATGGTATGGGTCCTATCCTCTTAACTGTTTTCCCCCAAAATGGAACTAACGTGTAGCTCTATGGTTACCATGGTTACCACTGATTTCTCTCTCTCCAGCTTGTTTGGCAACAGACTGCGTGACCACGGAGCGCTGACCCTATTGATCGGAGTAGCCGAGCTGCAGGAACAGGCCGCGAGAGCTGCCGCCGCCAACCGGCACGCCATGCTTTTCCCATCAGAGCAGAACGTGCTTCCGCAGCTCCCCGCTGAGTGGGGGGGGGGTTTTGCGCTGTTAGAACTGGATATTGGGGGGAACGGTTTGAGCAGCGACGGGGTGAAGGTGTTGGCGTCGTACATGAGGCACCACTCGCACCTTCGGTACCTGGGGCTGGCGCAGAACGGCGCCGCCGATCTGGCGGCGTGGAAGGCACTTTTCGACAGCCTGAAGGCCAACGCCTCGCTGACTCATATCATCCTGGACGAGAACAACCTGGGAGACCCCGGGGTCCGCCTGCTGGCCGACATGCTGAAGGAGAACACCAGCCTGCAACAGGTGGATCTGGACAGGAACGGCATCAGCGACGTGGGAGGAAATGACATCATGGGGGCGCTGCTGTGCCGGGCCCAGTTCCCTCTCAGCCATCTCAGTCTTCAGGAGAACGACGTCAGTGTGGGGCTGATGAGTAGGATACAAGAGGAGATAAAGCAGCATCAATAAACTCTGTAGGAGTGGAAGAATACAGTTATTTTAAAACCACAAGAACGTGATATGATACAAAACATAATTTAGAACTCGTAGGCTTCTCGCTGTTTACATTTTGAGGTCACGAAGGGGGCTGATTCATTGGACTTTCTTGACACGAGGATTTCCGTCCTTCCTATAACTGGGAGGCCCTGGCTAAGAAATGCGGCATCTTGGTTTAGCCCAGGCGGGTGGTGTAGGAGGCCTGCTGCGGTTTGGCTGCACCTTCAAAGAGTATCTCCATGGACCGAGGTTTTCTTCTCCGGGGTGAGGCTACCTATCTTCTCCGCGACCCTTCGCGACTCCACACTCACTGATGTTACGGAATAACTGCCTCCTGTAAAAAAAACAAAAAACGCCGCAGTGATTCACTCCACCCACAGTATCGTACAAGTCGAAACACACCCCCCCTCCTCCAACGACAACCACCTCCGGAACATCTTAGGGTCTTCCGTTCAGCAAATCGAGCGAGATACAGGCAGCGAAGCTGTGCCACATCAAACGCCCTTATTTTGTTCTTTGCCTCTCTTCCTGTGTCAGAAGTTTCCATTCAGATTGGAAAGCAAGCAAAACTGGGGCAAATCTGTCTGAAATTTCGAGGCAGCCATGTCATGTGCTCCGTCAACACCGTCATTCGGAGAATAACTGTACCCGCCATCAAAGCTCGTCACAGTGGTAATTATCTCTTCCTCCGCGGGCTGCCAGCAGTGATTCTGCAGAAATCAAACCCCGGCCTCCGCATTTCATCTGCAGCCTCTGTGAATTCCTCTGTGCGGAACCCCCCCCCCCCGCCCCCCCATCCTCCGATAGACGCACTCTCCCAAAACCCTTTGGAGGATGACAGATAAATGAGGCCGACGCACCTGAAGATTACCTCCGTAGACGTTATCCTGCTCTGGATCCCATTTTGTTTGTGTTGCATGTGTGGTATTGTGCAATTTTCAAAAGTCAGCACAACCAGGAAAATACGTCTCATACAATAGAATAGAAAAATGTGCGTAAGGGCAGATCTTTGTACTAGAAAAGTTTCTCTTAATTTTTTGGACTGTTTATCGTCTCAGATCTCAACAGCCACGTTTGTATTAGATCGAACACAACACTAAAGTGGCACACCATCATGCCTGGCTGAGCGTGAGCCGGCACACCAGAGCTGCACTGTCATTTTTTTCCTTCCAGCTCCCTTCGATAAGGTCTTTGTGCTTCTCGGTTACCCGTCAGTTCAGTGGCCCCATTGGTGTCAGTGTGGCTTGTTATCTGCACTCGGCCTGGAGAAAAAAAAAACGGCAGGATTCCAAACTTCTTTTCACGGTTCTTCCAGAAATGTGGCCTTAAATCATTGAAGCTCTGTGTGGTAGGAACTTAAAGCTTTATTCAGGACCCCCTTTAAGGGCTTTTTAAGCATACAAAGCTTTGCTATTTCGGCAGACATCCAACATTGTAGAGCTCAGAAATATCAAATCAAATCAACCTCAATTCATTTTAAGCACTTAATCACCTGAAACCTTGTCAAACAAGGAATCGCTCTTGATTCGTTTCACAGCGGAAACGTAGCCTGGACACATCTGATGCCGATTACCTTTCCCAAACAGGGCTTCGGTGTCAAACGAGCCTTGCTGTTGCTGTGGGTTAAATAGAGAGTGAAATGTCTCGGGAATTCACCCGCTCGACTCTGACTCGGGGCAAAGACCGAACAAATGAAGTGAGCGTACTTGAGCTCGCGGGAAGTTTATTGATTCGGGCGTCCTTTTCAAGTGGAAAACAGAGCATTCTTGATACCATCAGCATTTACCTACGCTTTATTTCCTTCACCATGCAAATCTGTCCGCCCCTGCATGCAAAATGTGGTGGGAAAAGGGAAGGCTTGCTTTTTCGAAACAAAAGAAGGGGTTTCTGCCACTGTGCATAAAACCGACAGAGGATATCCCTTTTTTGTGCCATGTGGCCTTGTGAGTTGATGTTAGTACCACTATTTTTTTTTACACCCACTGCTGAAGTTTGATCATTATCATTCCTAAATGCCTTAAAACACAGATTTTCCCTTTTCTTTCATGTAACCGTCACGCATTGCTGGAAGGATCCAGACCATTTAAACCTGGGGATGAGGGACCCACGAAATACGCTGGCATGCGAGATGTCACCACGTGATTTATGGGACAGGCGAATTCAAAACAAGAAAATTGGATACGTGCTTCTAAAATGGATTAAAATCGAGCAAAGTGACATGTGAAATTCCCTTAAAGCTTGTACTTCAATACATTCTTATTAAGCCCTGCGACAAGGCAGTAGCACAATTGTTTTGTCACTTTTTTCACCGAATCGCAGTGACTTCTGTAACTCTTCAGATCATGAACAATTTATGGTCAGTACTCTGTCCATGCTTGACCACATTCACTTCAACATGTCACACGGCATTTTGATGGCGGCGTTTTTTTTTCTCACTCCGCTCCTGGAACAATAGCTCCTGCTGCTGTTTGCCATTAGGCAGAAAGCGCGGCTTTTCAAGATGGATTATTCATCGGCGGTTTGATCCCCTGCTCAAATGTCACCACAACAATACCTCTGACTCGGCAGCCGCGTCTGTCGTTCTGCAGCTCCGTGGGGTTTGAGCAACTTGGCAACAATCGCCAAGTCTACTGTAGGCTTCACAAAGATTTTGACTTTTTGTTGAAGCAGCTTTGCCTCTCAAATGATAATTATTATAGCCATTTTCATTGAGATATATGGAAAGAGATGGGAACGTTAGCTTACCACATCACGACAATATTGTCATTATACTCTGATTTTCCATTGTTTTCTAAATCAGTTGTAAAATGCCTGAAAGCTGAAACATGACTATGTGTTTCCGCTCAACCCCCCCAAAAAGTTTGGTCTTAGTTTTTTTTTTTTTACTGAATCTGACCTGATGTCAGATGATGTGACAACATCATTTTTCTTTCTAGTTTTTTTTTTTTAAACCTAAAATGTTTTTTTGACCTTTTGGACGAAAACACAATAAACTGTAACTCTGGTAATGACATCACTTCATAAAGTTGCCATGGTGAATGTGTGAGCAAAAACGTTCCTAGTCATACATTGACATCATTTATCTGAAGTCATGTTTTGGCCCCACGACGGATTGAAGTCCAATAATTAGTCTCTTTGTTTTTGTCTCCACCAACTCCTGAGGGAAATATCAGACTTTATAAGGTAATAGATGTCCCATTATTTTGAAGCTTGTTGCAAACTTCGACAGTCGATTGTCACATTTAGTCACAAATAGAGGTTTTAAAAGTGTTTTAAATCAGGAAAAACAGGGAAACAGGGACAGTACATGTTTATCATTCATGCTGTAAAATAAGGCATTCAGTCAGCTGTGTTCAATCACCCAGATCATACTTCCAATGGGATCAAGAAAATATTGTTAATTATGAAACTTACACTAAACATCCTTTAAATTACACCCAACAACCCCCCCCCCCCAGACACAACAGAAAATAGAAATAAAGAGATGAAATGATGTCACTCTAACTCAAATGAATGAAACTCCTCTTTAGTTTTCCTGTTGTACTGTATGTATGGAATGGATAAACAGAGAACCCTGGGCCTTATTGAACCCAGCTGGGCCCGAGTGGAGGTTACTGCATTCAGCTGGCCTCCAGTCCCCGAGCCATTGGAAGTAAAACAAATGACTCTGGTGTTTACCCGAGAGAGTTTCCATCACTATAATGCAGGACACGGAAGGATTCGTGTGTTATTTTACAATTTCATATTTAAAGGCCTGTTGTAAAAATAGAAAGTGGACAAAGATTATTGTGATCCTTTAAGCCTTTTGCAGCCACAATCAAGAGAATAAATCACAGTTATTCTTAAGGGGACCCAAATGTTTTTTTCACAATTTATGTGACTGCTTTATTGACTAAAGATGATGCCTATGAATATGGTATGGGGACATTCATTACATTGACACTCTCCGCCTGCAGGGACATCGTTCAATTTCCTGCAGATGCCGAACTTCTAATATCCATTGTAATCTCGGGATATACCGGCCAACTGACTTCAATTACCCACCACCGGTCTGGACTGAAAACGTACAGATGCACATGGTTAAAGACGAGGTCCGGCATGGCAGTCATATGTGATTCGTGAATGGAAGTCACCTTTAGACTCTAAGAAGAAGAACTGGCCTCCGGCGGATCACTTTTCTCCAAGTCTTTACTGTGTGTGATTTCTCTTTCCACCAGAACTGATGCATGGTTTCCACATGAAGACGTTGTCCGGGCCCTTCAAAAAGACTGGAGGGTCTCGTGTTGCTTGTTGAACTGCTGTCAGGTAGGAAATCTGTGATTGAATTTGCGCTGCTGCTGCCTCGGGGAGCGGTTTTGCTCAAAGCCAACGTGTAATTGGCCTGTTGCGCAAAGACCACCGGTACAGGTATCAGACCGCAAACCGTCTATTCTCCCAAGAAACCGTATCTGGCCAGACTTGAGGAAAGTTATATAACTTTCAGATGCCCACACTGCATGGAAAATGCAGGTGGACGCCGTCAGCTATAACTCACCCCCTTCCTTCCATCATTGTGCATCAATTATGTCTCTGTTTTCTCTATTTTTCGAATCCGCCCGGCGTCTGTGTAGCCAAAGGCCGGTTGTAGCGAACCAACAGAGCTCCGCTGTCATCCAAAACCTATTCCCGATCATGTCTGGAGGAGCTGTATGTGCGAACGCAAATGTCAGACAAAAAGTGGGACATTTTCCGCAACGTTTTCCTGCCAGGCCTTAAGTCAGTGTTCTGGAAAATGTCTGAGTGAGGCAATGTGATAATACAACCGGGAAACCGAACCAAACAATTCCCAGTGAGTGAGAGGGCACTGCAGAGGGATGGAGGGACACTCAAAGTCGCAAAGTGGCTATACGTGAGTGCAGAATGAATCTGTCATGTCCTGCCTCTGGGCTCACGTACCACCCCTCGCCCGAATATTTTTTTTCCCCTGCTATTGTGAATGCATCTGACCCAGATGTTCTCCTGCTGTGTTCAAACTTTCTGAAAAGAGCTTAGGTTTAGGCACAAAGCGACATGTTCCTTCCTTAACGTGACGATTGACACGCTCTCTTTTTTTCGACAAAGCCACAACCATCCCACTCTTTAAAAAAATGAGTAATGTAATGTAAAAAAAACAAAACATAATTCATGTTTGACTAGCATGGTATCAATCTCCTTTTCTTTTCAAGGAAACTTGGCTTTCCTTTGGCTTTGTGAAGGGCATCCACAATGGTCAATTCCAAAACCCCCATGAAACTGTACACTCCAGATTGGAGATCTTCCGTGAGGACATTGCCCTCGGTGTCCCTTAACTCAAACTCGCGGTAACAGAAGCTCACATCCGACTTAGCTCGGAGAGGTGCATGGGAATTTCTCTTCCTATCTGGCCCTGGGAGGATGACTCCAGGGATCCGGTTGCAGGCCGCTCAATCGGTGCTCTGTTGGGTCTCCCCTGGACTCTGTCATAGCGTGTTTGCCGAAGGTGGGTCAATGGAGGCTTTCTTTTGGCCGAGGAATTTCACAGCACACAGCGGCTCACCAACGTCCCCACGCAGACAAACACACACAAGCGGAAGTGGGTCACTGGTTATAACTGAAGTACGTTGGTCATGATTTTTTGGGGAAGATTGGTGGAAATTGGTGGTAAGCAGAAGTGTTGTTAATTACAAACTGAGATTATTATGTAAAAGTTACACAGCTGCTCTTGATAAAATATGTTTAAAAAAGGAGACATTTTATGGGGCAGGTGTTTATATGGTAGATTTGCTCTAGATCCCAATCATGGTTTTTGGAAACCAACAACTTCAGGCGTCAGTGAACTGAAATACACTTTTTATTTGAGTCTGTGTCATTAATCGACTGAATAACATCCCAGGATGATTTAAAACAGTTTGTTGTTGTTACATAGTTTGACCATAAGGGGGCACTAATAATAAGACAAGGCAATCTCAAATCAGTGTGAGCCCACTTTTGACCACATCACACGGTCTTCATCAGGGGCTAGATTTTGCTTAGGAGCAATTTTCCCAACTTTAATATGTTTTTAAGCTCTTCCTGAAGTTATTGTCTAGGTTGACTAGTTGACAACTTTGCAAATCGACAACAGATGACTCAGTCCAAATGTCCACAGCATGTGGGAAAGTGGCTGTGATTTGAAGTTTTCATTTGAGCTTCTAACCATGGAGCTCAATATTAAAGAATAAACTTGTAAAAAGCGTAGTTTTGTGAAGTGAAGCTCACCAATATAAACGTACCTCAGTAACAATTATTAAATGGGGATTTCAACACCATACTAAAAAAATAATACTGATATTGATCAAATTATTTTTGGGTCCCCAAAATACTTCTATAGTATGTGTGACAGTAAGCCAGCAAACACAATATAAAGGTAATATAGATTTCAAGTCCCAGGAACCTTTTTATTTACTTTACATTACTTTTACATTGAAATGTGCACACTCATTTTTCATTGTTCATTTCATCAAACTACCCTGCATATTTATAGCTGACCAACAAGCAGCCAGACAGTTTTTTGGTTTTTGGTTTGTGTGTAAGGTTTCCTGTCCTTGTGTGGAAGTTGGATGCCCAAAGGGGCTCGGACTCCTTAATTTTAGAGCTCTGTGTGCAGCCCTGAATAGGGTCCGCTTCCAAGAGGGGACGTGTTGAGTCATTTAAAGCTGCACGTTTATCCGATACTGCATATCTACTTCCGCCAACGCGCACATCTTATAATGTAACACGCGCAATGTAAGGACAACACAAACAGACACACATCTTCGCCCACAGCTGTATACACCCCCTGATGTCAGTTGAGGGCGAAAGAGGAAGGTCCCCCCTCTCTCCTCCCCCGGTCCACAATAAACTTTCATTTTGGGAAGTCGACAGAAAGGCGCGCGCGCGCGCGCATACACACAAACACACACGCACACACACACACACAGACAGAACAGCGGTCTTCATCTCGTCCCGCCACTGTTCTCCGGCAGAGCTACACGCTCACACTTGACTTGTCGTTGTGTGATTGTTTGTAAAGCGCACGGAGGCAGCACGGAAGATTATCGGAGGCGCACAGGTGGAACTTTTCTTTGATTTTCCGTCACCTTTGCGGATGAAACTCTTTGGTGCAACACAATGACAGGAAACAACCTTTTCACTGCCGGTTAATTTAACCGTTTTTTGGGGGGGACTTCTCTTACTTTTTCTTTTACTATTTTTTTTATTTTTGTATATGTTTTTACGTGAGGACGTTCACCGACTCGCGCGAGCCCCTGACCGAACACCTGGAATGGAAAAACTTAATGTTCCTCGTCTGGACTGTAGTAAAAACTCCGAAGAAGAAGAATGAAGTAACCGCCATGGAGCCGGACAATGCCCCGCACTCCAAACTCAAAGCCACTGGAGTCGGGGGGTGAGTTGAAAGTATTTTCAAATCCAATAGCTTTTTTTTTTTTTTAATTCTATTTCTCTATTCAGTTGTATGGGTCACCAGGTTCACTTGTTCATGAACATGACCTGCTTCAGATTGTGAGTGAGCCACATGTTCGTGTTTAGTTGTTACTAGCCTTGTTTTCAGTTATTTCTTAAAATAAGTCCTGCTGCAGAGTATTGAGTTAATCCTGAGAGATTGTAGGAAATCTTGAGGTTAAAACCGAAACAGCCATGAAATGGGTGCATACCTGCGCAGGTTGAGCTATGGAAAATGATTTTATTCATTGTTATTTACTTGTTAGAATGAGTTCCGGGGAAGCCAGTGTACTGTAAAGTTGTGTATTTGTAGCTTGTTGCAGGATGAGTTGCCAGACGATCTGGGACTGATTTCAGTGAGATGTATGAGAGGAGGAGAAAATCCTCTCACCCCTGTGCTTCCCACTCAATTGGTTGGCCTACTGTCTCAATGGGAGGAGGAATTAAACTTAAATAAATAAATAAAATTGCATCACATAATCCTGCTGGACATATTCAGAAACTTGGTGACAAAGTGCACAACCGCCCCTCTCCTCTCTTGGTTTGTGCTTGGTTTGCGAGGCTGGTGTCAGTGAGGGAGCACTGGGGAACCTGGAGAGAAAGCAGGGGAAACGTTTAAGTGCTGCAACTGGCAGACATTGTGCCAGTGGTTGACCGATGTTTTTTTTTTTTTTTCTGCGGCTCTCTGGAAAACCACAAATGTAAAAAAGATTTCCTCCTACTGCTTTTCTTTATGGTGCTTGTCGCCGGCCCTGCACCACTTCAAACATCAACTGGTGTCCATTTTTTTTTTTATGTACTGCATACGAACAAGTCATCGTCCCAACAGTAGCCACATGATCCCTGTGATAATATTCTTCTAAAGTTCACTCTCCTCATCGTCATATCAGCTCTACGCATGAGCTGTCAACGCTCCCGTTATCACTTGTCTCGGAGTATACACATCACAGGGGAAAAAAAAAAAATCGAAGGTGGGAAATTTTGCCGTGAACTTGCCCTACGAGAGGTGATACACCTCATGTGAGAATGGAGCTCTGTGAAACTTCACACAATCTCTTTGTGGGTTGAGAAAATCCTGTTTTAGATTCATGACATCCTTTGGACAGGTGCAGTTAAAAAAAAAAGGGCACAGCCTTAATACTTAGTCGAATTGAGGCAACCTGTCTCTGTTTGTTAGCTAAAAGTTCATGCTGAGAACAACTATATATATATATATATATATATATCTCTCTCTCTCTCTCTCTCTCTCTCTCTCTCTCTCTCTCTCTCTCTCTCTCTCTCTCTCCCATTTTAGGCTTTTATAGTGATGCAATGATGTGTGTAGGGCTGTCAGAGGCGGTCCGGCGGGACGCTCACCTAATTCTGCCGAGCAGGAGCTTATCTAGACAGGTAGCAGGAAAAGAGCAGGTTGTTGTTATAGCAGAGACAAATGTTGGAGTCTGCTGCTGATGCCTTCACTCGTTCTGCTGGAGGTATCGGGTTCAGAGGTTTTGGCCAGCTGGTCTTAAGGGTTCTACTGCACCTGCAGCTCCTTCGTTAAGTGATGCCAATTAGGCTCATGACCGGTATTAGCTGTTCGATATTGTAAAAAGAACATTAGTCATTGTAATCAATGACTAATGTTCTAATGAAAGGCGTTAATAATCATGAGGTGATTAATGGCACAATCAAATTGACAATGTGGCAAATCAGTCTGCTCATTAAAGCTTTGAAAAACAGATGTCATAATTATCCTAGTTTTCATAGTTGAGGTATTATTGGGGGTCATAATCATCCAAATTCTTGGGTCACTACAGTGGCATGGGGGTCGGGTAATTGCAGTTCATTTCAGGACATTGTGTGTTTCTGGAGACTTCATGATGCGTACTAATGATGATGATGGATTCAGTTTTTTGCTACTGACTTCTAAACAGTTTTATTTGTCTTTAGGAGAGTTCTGATCCTTTGGACGATACTCTGCTGCAGCTGTTCTCTGAGGCTTGCACAAGCACAAGGTAAGTGCATGTGGGGTTACGAGGGCGCTCCGCCTTCCCTGGTGTGTTGTCTGTGTATGCGTGGGAAAGAGCATCTTAAAAATGGATTTACGGGGAGGCTACAGTGACACTATCAGGGGTTTCTGCTGCACTACATCTGTGTGGAAATATCCACACCCTAAACGATGTAATGGCGTGGCTCAATGCGGCAGAATAGCCGGACCAGAATGGTCAAAACAAGTGCATCACCTTAACACGGGCCCCGTGTTATGTGCACATGTTTTTCAAAGGTATCCAGGGATTATCTAAGACTGGCATATCGTGCACATTTCTCCCAGCTCGTTCAGCTGCACCTCTGGCAGCATCTCTGCCTGATTTATGAAGGTCAAAACCTCCGACTCAGTATGTGTACTCATCGCCTTATTATAGCTTTCTTCTTCCCCCCCCCTTCCATTGAAATGGTTGTTCTGAGCACTCTATGTGGATTAGTGGGAGACTGCAGACGTCCTTCAGAATGTAACTTCTTCTTGAAGGCATTATCGTCTGAGCGATTTGAGGCTGGTGTAATCAGAGCGTCGCATAGTTTGTGTGCTTCATACCATGTTGTCGGTAGAAAGTGTTTTAAACACCTGATGTCTCAGCTAAAAGCTCTGCCTGTGTGTACATCCAAAATGTGAAAAAAAGCTTCTTTTTATAAGCACGTATTTGTAGTGAGATATGTTTTTTTTTTATTATTTTACTGCACACAGCAGTTCACAGCAGTTAATTTTTTTAATGTCTGAAAGTCTAAACAAAACTCATACGCTTGTTTAATGTCATCGTGCTTGCTTGAAGTTGAAGTTTTATAATTTTGTTGTTTTGTTGTTTTGCTGCAATCAGCTCTCTTACACAAATATGGAGTGTGTGCTGCTGGATTTCGCTGTCAATCAAAAGCGGCCAGATATCATTCAGCTAAACCCCTTCCCAATTTGTAGATTCCTTTTAATACTGGAAACCCATCCTACTCACTGATAACCGTTTCTGGCAATTACTCTGCAATTCTGCCTTTGTTAATGAGTACATTTTTGTTCCTGCCCATGATGACTGCTGAGTGTCCAGAGAGCTCGATTTTTTTTTTTTTTTATATGTGAGGACGTGCTAATGTTGTCTTTTCCTGAAGGAGGTCTGCAGTAGAAGTTTATGAAAAATGAGTTTACAGCCCCAGTGTAATGCGTCAGATTAGTGGCCTGCAGCCTTTTTCATAATTGGACCTCCGAAGTCCTCGCAGGTTGATTACAGTTTCCTTTTAATACTGGAAACCCATCCTACTCACTGATAACCGTTTCTGGCAATTACTCTGCAATTCTGCCTTTGTTAATGAGTACATTTTTGTTCCTGCCCATGATGACTGCTGAGTGTCCAGAGAGCTCGATTTTTTTTTTATATGTGAGGACGTGCTAATTTGCAGGCCCTGATCCCTAATGAGGTTATACATTTGTGCAGGCAGCTTGCTCTGGAAGAAAAAAAAACAAAACTCCAGCTGGTATACTGTGAAAAGCTGCAGGAAGATTTGAAAGACACTGCCTATGTTGTCTTTTCCTGAAGGAGGTCTGCAGTAGAAGTTTATGAAAAATGAGTTTACAGCCCCAGTGTAATGCGTCAGATTAGTGGCCTACAGCCTTTTTCATAATTGGACCTCCGAAGTCCTCGCAGGTTGATTACAGTTTCGCCTGGGAAACAACCTACAGTGCCACACCAAGGTCAGCCACTCTGGAGCGCCCCTGGGGAACAAAAAATAAATAAAATGGTGGTGTCATTTTATCTCTTCTTATCTTATCTTATATATGTAGATGTAATACCAACTATCTTCCAGATGATGGCTCACCTGTCAGTGTCAGGAAGTTAACCCCGCAGCCCAGGATTTATCGGTCGGCCATCCACCTCCAGGAGGCCATCAAAAGCAGGGAGCTCACCCAAAATAAAAATTATGATGGGTAATAATTCATATATAATACAGTAAAGACCACTCTGGGTATGTGCTGGTTGGCCTCACTGGGCAATTGACCAAGCCATGGAAGTAGATGTGCTCTCCTCCTATTGACAATACAAATCAGTGCTGTATTGGTAATTTCACTTCAAAACTCTTTTTTTTTTTTTTTTTTTTGCCTTACTATGAAGCCGAACTCCCACTGACTGCGCAAATTTGGATTTCCCCCCCATCATGCACAGTCTCTGGACTTGTGTTTCCTCTGCTGAGCCATACTTCATAATTTAGCGGTTTATATCAGCATTGCCCACATTTGGTTTATATCATTCTGGAAGAAGGAATGGGGATATTTGAGATCCATATATTAGCTTTTAGTTTCTACCATGCACTTACTTTGGGATATTCAGGATATGCTAATTGCCTTTGTGTGGGGGTGGTGGTGGGGGGGCGCAATTCTTGACTTTCCAACCTTGTTAAACTAAACAGAAAGCTTTTGTTTGACAGTACTGATGACTTGCACCGGGTGCCTAACAATAGACAATGCTTAGATGATTGGAACATTTTCAAGACGTCTCGATGCTGGAACAGAAACCACGTTTGACTTTCTGAAAGCACTGAATGTGAAAGCATTATTAAGATTTTAATAACCATAGGCTGTTTTTTCTGGGGTTCTCCCTTGGGGCTGGTCAGGTGTGGGTTTGGAGGTCGTGGACATCGTTCGGTGGACTGGTGATGTGATTTTATCGGTGGCTGCTCACTACTTGCCCAAGACCGTGTCATTTCTTAAGAAGCACGTCCCATAAATAAAGGCTTAAATGTGGATTTCAAATCAGCCGTTGTGATGCGTTCCATAAATGGATTCCATAAACACTCGCAACGCACGCCTTCATTTGTAAACATTACCCATATTCCATGAGATGCATGTCGCCATCAAAACTCGCAGAAAAGACTGCGGCGTGTTTCCACGACCTGTCAGAGCAATCGTCTTGAATCGACAACACACAAAGTCCCACGGCTTTTCTGTCTCCCCACTAATGTACCTCCCCACTGTCCTCTTCCGTCTCCGTCTTCCCCAAGATTGTTCTAATTAGCGCTGGTGCAATGATGACATCATTTGCTGCAACCTCCAAAACCCCCGATGTTGACGTGTGGCTCTGTCGAAAAGTCTGTGTGTCCTTTTTAAATTGCTCCTGCTACATCATTTCCATTAGTCTCGGATTGAACCCTGAGAGCGGCCTGCGTTGCATCACAACACATTTAATCATTTCTGCTGACCTTTTGTTCATACTTTGATGCCTATGGGTGCTCTGGTGTCTTACATATATTCATTGATGTGGTGTCTTCAGAGCTCATCAAGTATACAAGTATAAAACAAAATGTTGGAAGTATTTACCGTTTTTAAATGTTATTGTAAAAGCTCTCCTGTTCATTGTCTGTCTGTTTATTAGAATTGGATTTGTTTTGGTTCCCGTTTCAAGCTCAAAAATCCACCACATATTGATCTAATATTCTCAAGAAAAGTTTCCTCTTGATTGGTGTCAATGACATCCCCCTCTTCTGTTTCTAAAGATGTGGATGTCCTGGAGCAGCTTGGGCTTTCTGGGCGGAGGGCAGGCGGCTCGTCACCCTCGGGCACCCGAATCGTCCCTCACGGCGTCATCCCCTTCAAGTCCGGAGTCATCCTCACCCCGAGGGCGCGCGTTCAGGTGCCCCTGCGCACCGTTCTCCCCGCAAACTACACCTCCGCCCACCTCTCCGTGATCCTCAGCCTGTCCGTTCACCGCGTCAACAGCGCTTTTCTTTTCTCCGTTCTGTCCAAGAAGCGGAAGGTGCAGCTGGCGTTGCAGTTTATCCCGGGAAAGGTCCTGTTACACGTGGGCCCGAGGAGCTCCGCCAGTTTCGACTACGACCTCCACGATGGCCGGTGGCACAGTCTGGCCCTGGGCGTCCAGGGCCACCGGGTGTTCCTCCACACCATGTGCGGAGAGACGGGCGCACGCGCGGATTTGCCTTCTCCCAGAGAGGAAGCCCTGGATCCGGAGGGCTCCTTCCTGCTGGGCAAAAGCAACCACAACTCCGTTCCCTTTGAAGGCGCCATCTGTCAGTTTGACATTTATCCGTCTGCTGAGGCGGCTCATAACTATTGTGATTACATTAAAAAACAGTGCAGAGAAGCCGACACGTATCGGCCAGCGTTTCCACCCCTGCTACCTCTCCTTTCCACCTACCCAAATATTACTGTGGCTCCGCTCTCACTGGTGGAGCGTTCCGAAAAGGGCCAGAGACCTACTTTGGCCTCGACGGAGGACAAAACCAGGACTACAATTTCTCCAACAGACCACTTGGGTATGCGGAACCGTACATCTGAATTTGAGACCTTGCGCGCGGCAGAACCCGGTGCTGTGTCCGTTTCTCCACCGGTGCTTTCGGGGTTAGAAAACCCATTAGAATTCCCAACTCCGACATCCACTACGTCTTTTAAGGTCAGCGTGACCTCATCCACCCCGGTTGCCAGAGATGCCAGTGCTTCTGGGAATAAAACGGATTTACCTGCCTCCAGTAGACCTTCAGAGATGACGCCAAACCTCCAGACCACGGCTGCTCCCACACAGTGGTCTCCTTCCATCGCCTACCTTCTTCATAAAAAACTGCCAAAAGTGCCCAGTTTGCAGGATGTCAAGCCCACCTCCGTCACTCCGGCGGCAACGGATGGTTTCCAAACATTCGACCAGGAACCGACCCACTACTCACTGCTGGCTGGACCACCGCCGGGACTAAAGGGAGAGCCGGGGCCGGCGGTGAGTGTGTGAGCTCAAATTAAATCACAGCACAAACCTGCACGCATTCCTAATTAAAAGCAACTTTTATCACACCTGTGCACAACAATGAAGGCACCTAATGCATGCACTGCAGGGATATTACTTTATTAATATTAGTAGTCCATGATTACCAGTTTCCAACAATTTACTTGCAGGGTAGTGGTTTCTTTTTATAAATTCAATCCTAATGAATTTGAGCCACTGAGTTGAAACGAAGCTGCCATTATTCTACACTTTGGGCCAATTTCCTATTACATCTTTAGTGCAACATGAGGTCTTTCTTGAAATTCAGAGCTGCTCCCGAGTTGGATGCTGATGTGTCACTAAAGTTTAAAGACCGGGATCTTGGAATTACTCCAATCCCTAGCTTCCATTTGATTTCTGACATAAAAGGCTGCTAGGCGGCGTTAAAGATTTCGATCCACGATCAATTGGTGCCTGAAAAATGTGCGGTGAGTCCCTTTGTAGCAGCGTCGATAGAAATAGTCCGGCTCATAGCTGGCCTTTGTGTGTTAGTGCTGGTTTGAGTTCAGGGGCTGGCAGGGAGGTGTCAGATTCCACTGAGGGAGTGTGACGGCTCGGCACGATCAAAGGGGGAACAAAAGATAAAGCACTTGTGCATAATTAACCAAAGAGGCAAAGAATATGAAGTCCTCAAAGTTCTATGCAATATGAATATAATCTCCATTATTGACAGCTTTATTCATTTTTTTGGCTCTCAGCAACGCAAGTGTTCTTGGTTGGCACATAGGAATAACGTTGTAGGTAAGAAAAATTTGTACAGACTTTGTACAGAAAAAAAAAAAATCTTTCTTGTTTTCTGAGTGAAGCACATGAGCTCTGTAATTCCCTGAAGCTGCTTAGACCATTTTCAGGAGTGACCAATGCAGATCAATCTCTGCTATGTTATGAAGGTTCAATTCCTGACAAGTTTCACCCCTGCATTGCTTGGCTAATATTCAATCTGAACAGACCGCTGAGTCAAGCGCGGTATCTATAAGGAATGCCCCGTGTTTGCCTTTTCAATCGCTTTGCTCCGTTCACTTTGAAGCACATTGTTGAATATTTGATTCCGCTCTACTGGGATTTAAGGGGTTTGACGTTTGTGGTTTATGGGCTGTTTCGGGAAAAGGCATGCGCTTCGCTTTGCTCGCACCAAGAAAAAACGTCTTAGTTTAAAAAAAGTAAATATGCGTCTGCTGCAACTTTGTTCCATACAGCGCGTCGGATGTGATGCATTACACGCTGCATGTGCTCAAGACGTCTGCTTTCAAAATAACATCGAATTACGACTTGTAGTCGGAGTTTTATGTCGTAGCCTTCATATGGTGCGCATCACAGCAGCGGATAAAACTCAATCGCCTATTAAGAGCCTGACGCTTTTGATCTTAAAAGATTTAGGGAGTGTTTAGACCTGGTATGAACACCTGTCCTAAAAAAAAAAACATGTGGTGACCAGTTTTGCTATTGTGGCAATGGCCAATTATACATGAACGTATGGACACTCATAAAGAGTGGCTGATTATTAATGCATTTCCATTCACACAAGAATGTGGCCTCTTGCGTCCCAGACCATCTGTGAATGCGGTCCCAGGCATCGAGAACTGCGGTTCTAAGTATGTCAGTTCGTACCTGGCATTAGAATGCGACTCCACATGTGTCTGGAGACAAAAGGCAGAAGGAAGAAATGCACTTCCCCTCAGGTTGGATGCTCCTATACATCTGACAATATTCCAGAAGCCACAAATTCTGCTGGATGGCCTCCATTCTTTCTTTTTGGGGGCTTTTTCCTTTTGTTCCTTCTTTGAACGCCTGGAGCCATGGGAAATAAGTGACAACCCTAACATCTCGGGCAAAGTCGGGCTCCTCAGTTTGACCTTTCAGAGCTTTGTTAATCCATGGATGAAATTGCTTTAAAGCGAGCTGATGTCCAAAATGAAGGTGATTGGCTGTGCCAGCGCCGGTGCCGACCTCCCTGCCAAAACAATGAGTCAGACTTACGGTCCGTGACTGTTATCTGATTTCTATTCATTCCAAAACACTTTCTTCAAGTCAATACCATCCAAGTCTTCAATTGAATAATACAACAAAAGGCAGCCACTCCTATTTCCTCCTCTGTGGTTATAGACCTGCTTCACTCTGTCCCTGACATCTTTTATATTTTTTTTCTTTTAGGGCCTTCATGGACTTCCAGGGTTACCAGGAAAGCTGGGGAAGAGGGGCCCGCGGGTGAGTCTCTTCCGACCAAGTCACAACTTTTCATTTACTTTCAATAGTCCCCCTTTTTCTCTCTCTCTCAAAAAAAAGATGTTTTCGTACCCCTCTATAATCTTCCAAACGTACCACACGTCATCCTATTTATGCCGTAATTGTGCTTGATATACGGAAATAACACTAATATAGCAGTTTGATGGAGCGCTCAGTGACATCTCCGGATTATGGAGTATGATTCAGCCAGACTGGAGTTTGCTTTGGCTCGCGGCTTGATCAAGCTGTGCTCCTCCGCTGCCAAAGTCCATCTGTAAAAGCTAAGAGACCAAACAAC
Organism: Colistium nudipinnis; assembly: GCA_016785305.1. NCBI lineage: Eukaryota > Metazoa > Chordata > Actinopteri > Pleuronectiformes > Rhombosoleidae > Colistium > Colistium nudipinnis. The sequence continues at coordinate 42,678 of JAFBJU010003993.1, read as the reverse complement.
CATAAGCTGCAAATCCGCGGGCTGCCAATGTAAAATTAATCGAACACATACGGGAGGTATTAGATGGAAGATGGAAAGAAAATAAGGGAACTTGTGCAAGCTTTTATGCAATACACCCTAAAACAAGTGATTTTTATTCCATTCATATGCAGCTCTTCGCAGCTTAATAAGGCACATGTCTCGTGTTAAGAATGGTGAATGCGCGTGTGTGTGTGTGTGTGTGTGGGTGCGCGCTGAGCTCGGTCCTCTTGTGCCTCGTCTCTCCTTTCGGGGCTCAGTGTCAGTCCACCAGTGAGCTCCCGATGAAACCAATGAGTGACTGCACATGTTATTTTAAGCTCGTGTTTTCAGGGGAATTTTAAGGAGGGGGGAAAACACCAGATACGATGATTTGTCCCAAGTGACGGTGTGTTATTTTGAGTTCTTTCGAAGGACCTATTACTGAGGGTTGTGTAAGAACCCTTTCAACTGCCCCTCCTTCTTCCTCGTATGAAAATGAATGAAGTAGAATTAAACTGAAATACAATACAAATTCTTAGAAAAAAAAAAAGGGGGGATAGTGGTTGCTCTTTTGCAGGGGGCTCCTGTTCAAATACTGCAGAGCATGTGTGCTAACCAGGAGTGTGTGTGTGTGTGTGAGCTACCTGCCGCGGCCCGTGAGACCTGTGGTCTGGCCTCAGAGGGGTGGGCTGTGGGAACCCAATCTCTTTAAACAAGGAAGAAAGAGGTCTTTGTCCCCATCTTATTAAAGGCATTTAAGAGCCCGTCTGGAGCTCAGCAGCTCTATCCAGAAGCTCAGCAGCCTCTATAGAGTTCATTCATCATCAAGCTCCTGATACTCAACCGCAGGCCATGTCAACCTCAGAGTGGAAAAAAAACAAAAAAACGGAGTCCTGATTGTTTTTTTGAACAGCAACAGCAGTTTAGATTAGAATGAAATATCACATCTACAGAAAACCACAGAAAACTCTCAAGTGCATGTAAAGGTACCCCACTCAAGTTATCTTTGTCGCATTTAGGACAACAGCAGTTTATTTATTTTTTCTGTGATGATGATGATGATTTAAACAGCCTAGAGAAAATGAGGACACGTGATGAATTTGTTCTGCACCGAAAAACATTCGGATTTGCATAGAGCACCTGGAGGCCTGTGTTTCATTCCTCTGTTCTCCTTTCAACGCAGATAAAGAAAGATTTTTTTTTGGGCGGGGGGGGGGGCGTCTGAGTCTGACACGGTAGGCCACCTTTGAGATTGCGGAAAATGGCGCCGGCACATCATCTCCTCACTAAATCTCTCCTGCACGGAACACCGGGGCTTCACCAGCGCGACAGCGTGTCGGTGTCCCGTCCGACCGATACAGATACAAGCGTCGGAGCTCAGCTAGGCCCGAAGGGGAGGCTGGAGAGTGGATCAAAGCGGGCTTTGTGCCGAGGAAACTAGACCTACCAGGGAGCAGTCTGTACGGGATGCTGGGCTCCTGTCAAATTGAAGACATTTGCATAATGGCCCAAAGGATTCGGTTGACACTAAATGAGATGACACAGGGAGACCACGGAGATTCGTCTTTGTTTTTTGTTTTTTTTTGCCACTAGTTGATTGATGTTGAAAACTGAATTGATGCTCTCGTAGGATAGAGAAGATAAGTTATTGGTTGCGGGGGGAAAAAAAAACAAAACATTTTCCTATATTGTGCGAAAGGGAATTGGGAGCAAATTTGGAGATGCCAGCAGGAGTCAGTTTGTCACAAATAGATGAATAATTCAACTCATTGATGTGGCGAAGCTAACACTGATTGCTGTTTTTCAAATTAGAGCATTTCAATAACTTGATTAAAATACTTCCTGTTCTGTTCACTCATTGTGTGTGTGTGTGCGGGCGTGCGAGCGTGCGCTGACCTGTGTTTACGTTCGCGCTCCCGTAAATGTTGGTGTGTGTACTCCTGCCGGGAATCTTCATGCTTTCTTGCTTTTTCGTCAATCAAGCAGCGCCGCTCACCCACACCGAGACGGACGGACAGAGTGACTCATTCTTCCCATTACCCTGCCCTCCGCTGGGATAACAGCCGCCCACCCTGTCATCGGCACCTTGTGTGCCGCGAGAATGCAACTTGTAGCCGCTCCGTCCCGCACCTTGCTTTTTCTCTCGGCCTCCTCTCTCCTGCGCTTCCCATCCCGGGGATAATGACTTCCATACGTTTTAATATCAAGTGAGAGAAAGAGAGAAAGGAGGTGGAGGAAATCTGTAGATGAGCTTCTGTTAAGTGTCTCCATATGTCCAACAGCAGAGGGGGAGAGGTCTGGCCTGTTGGAAGGTTAGGGGTGGGGGGCTCCTCTCCACAGTCCACAGATAATGGAGCACAGAGAAATCACAGAGACTGAAATTGGCCCGATCACCTCACCGTCCTCTTGCACCTCTCGGCCTCCCGCGTCGGTTTGACTCAGAGTAATCCTATCCCTCAGTCTCACCTGCGGCCCCGGGGAGGAATAAGTCTCTGTTCCACAACTCAAAGAGCGGGCTGACGATACAGTGGCTTCCTGTTCCACATCCCAACTTGTTTCAGTGCTTTCAAATTTTAAGTGGGCAAGATTTTCCATGCTTGGCATTTCGACCCCGGCTCCTCACTCGGATGACTCAGGAAGTTGTGGCTTTATTTTTCCAAACAATCCCTCCGTGCAGCTTGTTTTAATTTACCGTCCATTCATCCAAGGGAAAAAAAATCTTAATTTATTTTTTTGTCCTTACTCTGCTCCTGCACAATTTTACCCACTTGCCTATAGACACACATCTTTTAGAATTTACCACTAAGCAAACTGCACGTGCGTCAAAGAAAACTGTGTATGTGGTACAAAGGCAATTGAGGAATTTGGTTTGATGGATGCGTGGCCTTCACTTTTTGGGACCCCCCAAAAACCGAGTGGGGTAAAGCCTAGGGATGAAGAAAATCACGTCCATATGTGATAACATGGACAGACAGACAGACAGGAGACACAGCAGAGCAGCGATACACAAACACAGAGGGACCTCTGGGCGCCGCTGACCTGTCCCATAACACAGGCGGTGGGAAGGGAGCAATATGTGAATACCTCACGTGTCGGACTACCTCCCCCTCTCTGCTGAGGCCGACCCCGATGATCACCTTCACTCTTTCATCCCCTAATTATGTTTGCCACTTCTTCCAGGGTCCCCCCGGCCCACATGGGAATCCTGGTCGTTCTGGAGCTCCCGGGCACAAGGTACTGCCTCCATTATTATTGTTTTTATTTTGATACTGTCAATGTTAAATTTACACCGATAATATACCAAAAATATACAAAAATATATTGGCTAAAGCTCTATAGTCTATAGTCACATTAATATATATATTTGAGATGCAAGTAGCAGTAATTAACCAGGAAGAAATGCACACATAATGTGAAAACAAAATAATGAAATCATTGGGGAAGCTTTTGGTGTTCCATGTAGATATAATTCGTCTTCGTCTTATCCTCCGTCCAAATATATTCCTAGAACTTATTTTTTTTGTGGCCTCCCCCCCCCCCCCTTCCTCGGACGCTTGTTTGTGATTTTGCTTATTTTGCATGTCTGAGGTCAGATCCTCTGGGCTTCCAAAAGTTCACCCTCTTTCTTAATCTTTGTTTTTTTGTGGCCCCCCCCCCCCCCCCTTCCTCGGACGCTTGTTTGTGATTTTGCTTATTTTGCATGTCTGAGGTCAGATCCTCTGGGCTTCCAAAAGTTCACCCTCTTACAAAGCCATTTGAGTGAGTCAGACAGAGAACAGCAGTTTTGAGTCTTTCTGACGGAATCATTTGCCAGCGCTCGACATCAGTGTGCGTTCCAGCTGGTTTGAACTGTCAGCACGGAGGGTTGTTTAGCTCCTTAACATGTCAGTCTGAAATCACAAAGGAGTCTGCGTTGCTATTTAAAGGCATTGTAAAGCCTTCTCAGCCTTTTCCACTGCTCAAAATATTTAAATAAAATAAACATATTTGGTACCATACTTTAACCAGGGCCAAAAAAACACCACCTATGTGTTAGCCTGAGCCCGAAACGAACCTGGCCTGGCTCAGTTTGACTCATCTGCACACAGACCTCAAACCGGCACACAGTGTGGTCTGGCACCCCTCTCGGTTTTCAGAGAAATTTGCTGTCCGGATGAAAACATTCTTTGTGTTCGCGGAATTTTGTGTCGAACATGACACTTTTCCCACCCGGATTTAACGATGATAAAGGGAGACGAGATGATGATCCAGCACCTTCTGCTGTAAGTAGCCGTAAAAAATAAAATGCTTATTAAGGCCTTTCAGCTTCCAGAAGAAATGCCCAAATTTAGCTCCACTCTTAGCCTTTTTTTTTTTCTGAGGCAAAAATCCTAAAGATAAAGAAAAGACACAGTGTTCATGTCTATATATTTCTCTTGGCTCGTGCAGCAACTCAAGACCCTGTTAAGAAATAAGTCTGGACAAAAATTCCCTCTTGACCTTTTTCATGCCAAGTTGAGGCCGACACAGACATGAAGATTTCATCAGCTACTCAAAAAATCAGTACCGCTAGTTTTCTGCTGGTTATAAGTTACCCATTTCTCTTTGGACCTACCGCATTATAATCGTGCCGGCAGCTCCGCCGCCAGTCCAACTGGACATCAGACGCTGACCCAGAATGCAATGCAATGACAGGCGGTCCCTCTGCCCGAAAAAGGAGAAGAATGTGCACGCTCCCTCCTCATCACTTATCGCCAGGATTGGTGTAAACCAAGCAACGGGAGGGCGTAAATGGACCGCACGTTTGTGTAAATACAACCGCTGCACACGCCAATAAGTGGGCGCAAGCCATTCCTCTTTGATTTTGGGAATGCAAAGTGCGAGCTCTGCAGCTGGCCCCTTCTGAAGTATGCAGTGAACACTGGTGCAGACGAGGAAATATATCTTCCCTATTGGAGGGCAAAAAAGTGAAGTTATTCAAAGAAGAATTGTCTGTCTTTTTGTGTTGTAGGGACAGAAAGGAGATCATGGACTGTCCCCCGGTCAATCCCCCAAAGGACCCAAAGTATGCATATTATCACCTTTTCTTCTTTAAAGCCACTTGAGTTTTTGCCGCAAAATCACTCGAATAACTGGTGTATTCCATTGTATTTTATTTGTGAATTTAGGGAGAGCCAGGTGTCCCAGGACCCCCTGGACTGCCCGGCCAAGGTGGTCGCAAGGTAAGTCTCAAAAATCTGAGAAACCAATTGTTGTACGTATGCGTTTTGGATTCTAATCTATGTTTCCCAATCTCTTTTCATACATAAATCAGACACACAAAAAGGAACTCAATGACCGAATTGGTGTCTGAGTGCTGCGAGTCAAACGCGCCGTAGCTCCCAACCCCTCGTCCTTCTGTGAATTGGTAATGTTTAGAGACTCCGGCCAAACATGGATGTTTGAGCTCTTGTTTGGAAAACGGCCTAACGTAACGCAGGCATCAAAAGAAGCGCACCTGCGTCCTGGCTCCCCCCGTGGGGGTTGACATACTAAAGGATTGAATAGCTGGGCTGTTAAATCATCTCTATCGAGGGCCTCCAACATTTGAGGAGGATAGTTTACTGTGTGAAGCTTGTGTTTAAAAAAAATATATAAAAAATGTGGTCCCTCTCTGGAAAGTGCTCCTCTGGGGGGGGGAAAAAAGAAAGAAAATCGAGCAAGTTATGAATGTGGGTTAGTTTATGTGATGGGGTCCTGCTCAGGATTGTTTGCTTGTATTACTTTACATGCCGCTGTGCCGGGTTCCCTGATAGAGAGTGATGGTTAGCAGCCCAGCGTTTTTCTCCGTGACCTGGTGCATTCTATCCTTGGCCTTTCCCAAAGTCGGCAACTATCCGGCTCGCACTAATTACACATCTCCAGTGACCTTGTTGTGAGGCTACATTGCGTAGTAGGAGGAAAACATAGTAGCTGAAATGTTTCTTTTTTTCTTTGAAGGCTGTATTTTTACATTAGTCATTTTTTTGTGTTGCGGTGCCTCACAGCAAGAAGGTTCTTAGTTTTAATTCCGCTTTGACTAAGATTTAATCTTTCTGTGTGGAGTTTGTTTGTTCTCTTTGTGTCTGTGTGGGTTGTCTCCTGCTGCCGCGGCTTCATTCCACAGTCCTAGGTTATGCACATGGGAGTTAGGTTAATAGAAGACCTTAAACTACCTGTAGGAGTGATTGTGAATGTCTTTTTGCGGCGAAAAAGTTACTGTCAGGTCAACAAGGGAATATTTTCTGTTGGTAGATTTGTAAATTTGTAATGTACAAGCTTGCATCAGAATTCGAATAGAACCAACAACTTTGTTATCAGGGGGACAACATGCAGTTCGGTTCCAAATCGTTAATAATACATACATTAGTATTTTTGATTTAGAAACTCGCCCCAGATGGACTACTCCTTTTACAATGTATGTGCACTTTTTATGAATGACACATTTAAAGAGCACGAGGCATATGGATGCAGGAGCTATTGTTGTTGAAATAGGTTTTGGTGAGCAGTATTCTGGGATTCTTGGAGTTACACCAAAGTGCTTTTGGATTAGTCTTGGAGGGCCAAGGCTTCTTGAGCTAAGAATAGGAGCAGATGGAGATGATAATACAGGTTATTCCATCCACCCATTACGCAAGGGTGCAAAGCAATATTTTATCATTTATGTGATGTTAAAACCTTTTTTTGCTTCTCTGTGAATCTGCAGCTAGTAAAACAGTCAGTGGCATTAATGGCAAACCTAATTTTTATGCTTGTAAAATAAACATTAATTTCCGAGTGGATTACGGGCCCCTTTCTCCTTTTGGTTGGGAATGAGATAGAGAGACTGTTACCTGACAGTGTGTTTTCAAACAGCATCTGTTCAAAAGCAAATTTGACACACTACGCCTTTTGTTCCCCCCTGACTGTCAGACTTACACTCCGGGGAAGGTAGAAAGCAACACACACTGCATCGCCTCCATAAAGGTCACCGTGAGGTTAGGGTTTGGATGTCAGAAGAATGTGAAGTTAGAAAAACGGCCGTCACACAACACGGGGCGACCTTCCTTTTGGAAGCGTCTTTCATTCTCAACCGAGATGCACCCACGTACTAACCTCTTCCATTTGGGAAACAATAGTACGGATGCAATTTTGTCTTGGCAGGATCTGCTGTGCAATTTGACAGCATTGACTGTGAATAAAACATTTGATGTGTTCAAGGGTCCCCCCGTTCAGTGGAATACTGGGGAGAACTTAGAAAGGGAGACCTCTTCTTGCCTGGTGAGTCACGGAACATGAAGTCATGAGAAAATGCAGATGCTCTTCCCGCTGATTTATGGCAAATGAAGTGGAGGCGGAATGATTGCGACATATCCATTTTTTAATTTTTTATTATTTATTTTTTATTTATTTTTCCCCGTTTCCTGTGAGGATTTCCAGCTCAGGTAGAATCCCGGGTCCCCCTCATCAATCCAGACCTTACTGACGCAGACGCTGTCGGCCCCACGAGTCACGGCTGACAGCCAGACAAACAATTAAAATGCAGTTTGTATCCAGATAATAAAATCAAGGCGGCCAGCTTGGCTCTGCCGAAACCCACCAGACAGCTCATTGCTTGCAGCTGTGCTCCACTTTTTTTTTTTTTTTTCTTTTTTTTTATCATTCTCTGGAACTGGGAGCCAAAAGTCCTTACAGCGCACTTTTGAATTCAAATTACACTGAAATTCCATCCTCTGCCACATTGAAGTGAAGTGAGGCCGGGGGTGCTCGTCCTCTCGGCCCGTTAAAGCTACGACCGGCCGCAGATTTTATGGAGTTTTCTGCTGAGTCCTTGGCCTGGTGCCAGAGAAAACCTTTCCTCACTGTAGGAAATGTGTAAAGATGTAACGGGGAGGTGGCCTGGCACGCAATCAGCAGTCTGGGACTCGTGCATGTGCTTGTCAAGCCAACACCACAGGCTTTTATATCATTTTTTTTTTTTTTTGGAAGCTTCGATCATGGCACACTGGCACGAAGCTCCACACTTTATTAGCTGTGTGGCCCTCAACCGTTTCCCGTAATGTTCCCATACATTTATTTGCCCAAGAAGTAAACGTTAGGCGTACCAGCTGGGAGTACGTTTTTTTTTTTTTTTTTTTTTTTTTTTAGGGGGCTTTTATTGAAAAAGAAAAATCTACGGAAAGAAAAAATACATTTTTTTTGTCTGCCAAAGTACAAATCTGGTCCTCATTGTGAAGGCCGGGCCACTGCTGCCACACTTTGCCTTTTTTACGCAACAGGTCTGACCTGGTGCGAGTTATACGCAAATTAAAATAGTTTGCTCTTCTCAGAGGGGGGAAGACTAATGGAGTGTTCCTTTGCCATTGTTTTTCTATAATGCAATAGAGCAGCTCTGTGAAAGCTTTTGAGCCCCATGTATGATGTGCACTTCAGGGACACTACTCATCCGTTACTGTACTGGGCTCCAGCACATTCTTATGTCCTATCGGGGCTGCGGTGATTTGGCTCCTGCAGGAGACTCATCGACTCCCAAAGATATTCCCAGACATTTCTAAGTCCACGGACATTGCTGCCCGTTTATTGCAGATAAACAGAGAAAATATAAACATGTATATATTCTATGGAAATTCTCTAGTGGCATGTTATGAATGCACTTTCCTGAGATATAGTGACAACACTGGAATGGCTATCGGCCTTCTGACCGCCGTGGGATGTGATCCTGCCGGCACCGTTTTACTCACGTCAGCCCCACTCTGCCTCAACCTTTGTGGGTCCCTCAATATTAACGTGACGTTGAAAGTTGTACAGTCAAAAGTGTTTTTTTTTTTTTTTTTTTTTAAACCCACGAAACCTCATTTGAAATTCTAATCAAAGTTTCCAGACAACGGTCATGTCAGAGTCCATTACAGCAAAAATGTGCTGAATAATTCACAGGACATACACATCTACTATGGAATATTCTCCTTTTAAGAAAACATGGTGTCTGTGGTTTTAATATTTAATTGGCACCCGAAGGCTTAAATGATGAGTTGAAAGAAGCAGATACCGACTATACTGCAAAAAGCATACGATATATTTCACACATTTTGGAAATTCTAACTTGGAAGTTATGAATGGAGAGATGTCATACACTATATAGATTTTACCGTTAAAATAGCACCAGTACTTGTTTAATGATGTAGCATATTGATAGTACAGTAGAATTTCTGTAGTTTTATGAGGTTGCATCCATATTCGAGAGTTTTTTAGCTATCGGATATTTCAGTCTCCTGTCAAGAATATAAAAACAAATATTGCTCCCGGTTTATTCTTCACATAAAAAATAATCTCTGCAAACCCCAGTGTGATCACACAAGTGGCCGATTTCAGTAATGAAAATCAGCCAGCCAATCAGCCGCCGTCTCACAGGCCTGCAAAGCGTTTTTTAAAGCCGACATCGGCATCCGGCGCGTGTTTCACACGATGTGAATCCTGGCGCACAGGCGTCACGCTCCGATTAGCCGCGGACGGGTCGTCGATGGGGTGACTCGCTGCCAACACAGCTGGTGGCTAATGACTCCACACTTGAAGGGATAGACGTCCCCCCCACCGAGATGACTCCGATGACTCTATCTGCCGTAGGCCTCCATTTAATACGTTCTGCAGCTGACGCGATCATTTGAGGCCAGAGGGCAAGGAGGTGGATGAGTTTACCCCCCCCCCCTTTTTGTAGTTCAATTACCGTCTTTAGATTGCTGGTGTAATTACACATCTGTCTGTAGTGGTGGTGGAGCGAAGCAGCTGTGATGAACTGTAAGGGATAAAAGCGTTTTTTTTTTTTTTTTTTTTTTTTTTATTAAGGCAGCGTACAGTTATTCAGGCTGAACAAGCCAGCACTTGGCCAGCTGATACGTTTCTGACCCACTTAGACTGAACCTTGTGGTTGATTTCAAGTTGGTTTTATTACATTTGTTCCTTGGAAACCAAGTCAAGTTCTCGCCCACGCAAATCCAGTCCCGGTGGTGTAAATTGAGATGCTCTGGAGCGGAAGGTGAAAAACAATAAAAATTGGATTAAATATGATCGAAACTGACACAAACTCTTTTTGCACTTTTTCCACATTGATTTATTGCTGGACCTGCTTACCTCTAACGTATTCTTGCTCTATCCACAGGGACACAAAGGTCCTCACGGTCCCTCCGGTCTCCCGGGCGAACCTGTGAGTACTCTATTTCTCTATAACCATGCACTTTGTTTGCCGTATATTGTCTCTTATAGAAAAACATAAACATATGTGAATTCCCATTCTGTATTCTAACTGAGAGTCGCCCACCAAGATGTAGTGCCATACCACCTTAAAACCAACTCAACTGTTATGCTGTTTAAATGTTTGTGTGTCTGAGGGCTGCGGTGTGTGTTTGTGTGTATGACAGTGTGTGTTTATTCATTGAACAGATGAGTCTGCAGAGACGGCTCCCTCAAGACTCCAGCATGTCTCTCCATTTATAGTTACGAAGGAAAATGAGAGAATATATTGAGAGAGGCGCCAGTACATTAAAAATGAAGGGGCGATGAGTGGGAGGGGATAACATTGTTCGTTTGGGAGCCTTTGGCGGGGAAAAGTAAGCGGGAGATTTTTGTTGGCAACGTTGCAAGTGGGATGAAAAGTTTGGACACGCTGGGTCATTCCTCTCCCTACTTCCTGCATCTCTCTGAGAAAAATGTGCTGTGTCACAAAGAAGAAAAAAAAGGAAAACCTTCCTATCTTCTTCTCTGGTATTCTCTGGTACAGATACACAACTTTCTTTGTATGAAGACTACAATGGCACATGTGATCTGTCGAGCACTTTCACACTGAAAGGCATTCCCCTGTGAGCCAGCACTTGGCAACAGTGGCAAAAGCAACTCTGACTTGTTTGACATATAAACATACATTTTTTTTCCCCATAGGTTAACATTGATATTGCCATAAATACCTTCTGCGTCTATAACTACTGCAACAAATGCAGCTGCGAACTATGACGCAATTATATGCGATTTTTAATAATACCCTAAAGACATGAATTTTCCCATTTTTCCACAGTGTTTAATGAAGGTGGCCGGCGTTAACTGTATTGCGTGTCACTTACTCATCTGGTCTCATAATGCTACACATTCCTTTCAGTGGGATGCGTTTGGTTTTGTTTTACCGCAAGGACGAAGTGACTCATGAGTTTACTGTGCATTTATGATATTGATGTGAAACTGTGCTCACAGTAGTCTTAATGGCCCGTGGCTTGAACACAATATAATTGCGCTGAGAGTACGTCAGGATTAACAGTTAGAGTGGCGCCACTTTCTTTAGGCACCAAGCACTCGACTACACAAAAGCTCTGTGAGATTTAGATTGTTTCCATAGGACCGGCCGAGGGGGCTGTGTAAAGTTTTATTAGGGATACAGTGCTGGCTTTTGGTTTGTAATTCTGTATTTCGTAACTTCCTATTTTTTTTCTTTTTTTCCCCAATCAGAAAAACCATGGGGCTTTGTTATTTTTTTTGTTCCTGAGGAATACTACACCTCCCCCTGTGCTGATATCTGTTCCATCTTTCTCTCCACAGGGTGAACGGGGAGATGATGGAAGCCCTGGGGCCAAAGGCTATCCTGGCAGGCAGGTGCAGTAAATCTAGTGTTGCGGTGCTGGTTGCCGGTCGAATAGAACTACACACACACACACACGCACACATACGCGCAAAAGGCTAATAATACCCTCTATTCTGTGATTTTAGCCTCTTTAAAATATAGCAATGATTTTGACCTTTGGATAAATTAAATTTCATCTAGTAATCTTTGCTTACTGTCAGACTGATGAATGAAATGGCAGTTACAGGGGGAGCTCTGAGTCCGTTTTGTGTTGCTAGAAAATCACATTCAAAGATATTGGAAAAAAATCTCAGCCATGGGCATCTCGACGTGAACCAATAAAAAAAACAAAAAAAAACACATTTTGGTAAGTCCACATGAAAAGTTTGCACTTACTGAAATAGGGGGAAAAGGCTTCAAAAAGATTGACGGCAGATCTAAACTGTTAAAGCACCTGTGTGGGAATGTCAGCCACGCATGCCCCCTCGGTATAGTGAGGAAATAAAATAAGGTCAAAAAGGGTTCTGTGGCAAGCGCTCCCCCCCGAAGAAACAAAGGGATTAGAAGAGTGTGACTAATGCCACCGTGCCCCTGGTACACGTAGGTTTCCTCTGTGCTTTGAAACTGCGAGCGTCATTCCCTGACCCGCTTCCAGCTGCAGTGTTTCCTAACCAAGAATTCCAAAGTGCCAGAGTTTATCTGCATTTAAAGTCTGTTTCCCCTTTTAGCTTTTCGGAAAATGTAAACTTAGGAAAAAAAAAAAAAGAAAAGAAACAGCTGGAGTACAGCTCACTCACTCGCACTCCTTGAATGTTTATGATAATAGAAAGTTCAGGTCTGGGTGAGAGTCTTTGGCGTTTTGCCACTCTGCTTCGGCGCACTTACTGTGTGTCATGTGAGTGCTGATCCCTATAGACACTCAGTGGTGTGTGTGATGGATTTGCTTTTAGCACCCCCTAGCATCTGCATGCAGTGAATCATCCGTAGGTAAATGTCAAGATGCTGCACTCGGCTATGGGGAGTTTTCTTTTCACTTGCAGAGGAGGCTATTTTTTCCGCACTAATGGACTGGCTTGTATTATCTCTAAAATTGACGGCACCAGTACTAACTCTGCAAATGGCAGCTAAGACACTAATTAGAGTTTTAAAATGCTTATGTTGTGAGAATGTTCAGCCACTTACTTTACTTAAACATCGTTTTGTCTTCTTTTAAACACTGACATTTCATATTAGATATATATTTATAACCACAGAATTATTTTTGTTTGTCTTCCGTAACATTTAGGGGTTTCCTGGGCCTGTAGGTGGAACGGGCTTAAAAGGAGTCAGAGTAAGTAGATGTCGCTGTTTTAGTAAATGTGGCCACTTTTGAAGGAGGTATGTTTATTCTGTGGCAATGAAAGGGTGCTTTTGGACAGATGGCAGATGGTTTTGTTAATATATATTTATTCTATATGTACTACATGGCCTTTCTTGAAATTGTTTCCATGCTCGCGTTTCTTTTTAATGTGAGGAAAATAACATAAAAATATATGACTTTGCTCTCGAAGGCAAACGTGACGCAATTGAAGTTTGTCTCTCATATGATGTCACTGTAATTTCACCTACTGCCCCTTTTTTTTTGCAAGTGTTTTTTTTCCCCTCTCTCTCCTCCATTTAGCAGGTATGATGCAGACCCGTCCACAGATCCCTGATGTGAGGGTATGTGCCCTTGGACTACATCGTGGAAGCCAGCACCATGCAGTCCATGGGCATATACACTTTCCTCAAGGCTTGGCTCCACTCTCCGCCGTGTGTCAAGAAGCCTGCAGATCACCGCGTCAACCTTTTAGCCTTTTATACATTTATATACTCCTGTCAGCGTTCTTCTGTCCATCTCCATTATATATGCCCACACTCACTGTGCCCCATGTTCTGCCTGTGCCTCATGTGTTCCTCCGTTCCATCCTTTATTCATCTCTTCAGGGTCACATCGGCATCTCTGGGCTTTTTGGCCTACCTGGTCCTAATGGCGAGAGAGTGAGTATAAGTGGCTCTGAGGGTAAATGCCCACTGGGTTGCATTATATGACTGTCCGGGGGGGGGCAAAATGCTCAGATAGAAATTGAGTTATTATTCTTAAAGAACTCCAGGCACCCTTCATCAAACCACTTTTATAAGTAATACGTAGTGCCAGCTGCCTTATCTCGTATTGGATCAAACCTGGGGGAACAGACAACCTATGCCCCGTCTCCTTTACTTTTCCTGGAATGGCAATTTTTGAATTTACTGAAAACAATGCAGCCAGGACTTTTCGTCTCATCTCATGGAAAGTTTCTCTTTCCAAATCCTTTGTATTTGCTTACGTAAGGAGCATCAAAGCTTCCCGGATGCTGCTCAGTGTCCTCAAAGACTTCAGTCTGCTCATTTATTCTTTTTTTAATTTGCTTCCACCCTCTGATTCTCAACTATGTTTTTTTTTCTTCCTGTTGCCAGGGCATTCCTGGGGTTCATGGGAAGAAGGGCAAGATGGGTAGGCCGGTAAAGTTTTCTCTCAACATACTTTTCCAACAAACATTTTTTAATGCAACCCTAATGAAAGTGAGCATTTTTTTTTTTTTTCGTATTGATCCAAGGTCTCTCACTGTAGTGCCGAGCTACTTGAAAGTATTAAATTACCATTATTCTGACAGATACACTAGCTCACTGTGAAGCCCTCCTGGCCACAGTCGTAAATCTGTGAAGAAAAGCCGTGGTGACTCCCACTTTGGTACAGTGTTAGGGAGACAGGGTGAAATATGCTGCCTAAATAATACACTGAATTTACTGGAAACACAAGTGTCAGCAGATCACATTTAAATTCTCACTCCTTTTATAAAAAAAAAATATAATAAATAAAAAATCACTGGCCTAGTTTTAAAGCCAATGCCAGCTGCTGTCTAAGTCTTGTATGATTCTTTTTCTCTGGTCGAAGGTGACCATATTATCGTATCAGTCTAATATGATCTGTCAGTTTTGGGATTGGCCCAGTTTGCTACCCACAGACCAGAGAAAGTCTATCGTCACTGGCGCCTAGGAGTATCTATTTCCCGTCCTTCCAGGCTTACATGGAAAATATTAATACGCACATAACCACTTATGTAACTCTATTTTCCCAGGCTCAGTCTGGTTGTGCATGTTTTTTTTTTAAATATTATTATTCGGTAATTGTCTGTGACATGGACTGAGGTCCAAAAGTATGATTATAATAGCCGAGCCATGAGTAAGGCCTTGTCTGTTCCTCTGTGGTGAAAAGCGAGGTCAGTTACTTACTACGCAATAAGTCTTTTTTTTTTTTCCTGTCCTGAGTCAGCGGTGAAACAATGTACGAGTGACAAGAGAAGGAGGGTGTGTTGGAAACATAAGAGATCCGTGCGATTCACATCTTAATGACTAAATTAGCCTGAGCCGCCTGTTCCAAGTTGGAAACTGGTCCTCTATATGATCTAATGGTCTAATTGGTGTTATATGTTGCACTTTGCAAAATGGCAGGACACCCGTAGGACAGCCCTGATGAAAGATACGAGAACAAAGACGTGTTGCCCGTCAAACTGAGTCAATTATTGAACGATTAAAGAAACAATTTTCCCACATTTCCTGTGGGGTTTCATGATGGACCAATTACTTCTACTTTCTTACTGTGTGCACATTTTGTGCAATGCTCCAAAGAAGCAGCACAAAAAGAATCTTATCTCCGCCATCTCCTGACGTCTCCATCCTTATATTCAATCATTTAAAAAAAAAAAAATCTCGGACAGGGAATGATGAAGGCCGCTCTATTGCTGCCACTTATTATCGTTTTTCACGAAACCACCGCGCTCGCTCTCTGTAGGCAGGTGCTGAGCCGCGATTTTCGCGGCGGATTGCACGTTGACCTTGGCACACTGACAAGCTCGTGTTGAGCGTGTGGCCTCTCGGGCTGCTGCACGCCTCTTGTTCTGTCTCCGTAATGGAATAACGAGCTCCGAGTAAAAAAAAAAAAAAAAAAAAAAAAGAGGCAGTCAGCGGTTCCTGCGCCAAGCAGCTTTATTCAGCCATTTAGGCAAGTCCTGGGGGTTTGGTTCTCCCCCGCCAGCGCAGGCACTCGGTCACTTGGAAACCCTCAAACCGTGGAATTTCCTGCCGCTCTCCCAGGAGTGAAACGCCGGGATCCCATTTGATAGGATTTGCTTGGCTCTACTCTCGTCTGTTTTTTTTGGAAACACGATCCCTTGTGCTTTGTGTTACAGAAGACGCCGTATGATAGATGATATCTCAATGAAGTCAACAACAACCTAAATAGACGTTTTGACCCTATGAACATGACATGAAATTCAGTTCCCATCTGGTTGACACAACTCTCCTGTTTGTTTGTGTGCTCAGGGGTTTCCCGGTGACTTCGGAGAGAGGGGGCCTCCCGGGCCTGACGGAAACCCAGTAAGTGAAATGATGTAGAGGCGTGCATCCTCTAGTCATTCGGATTGACACATTTACACTTTCAACACCTTCTCAAGAGGATAGAGTACAATCAAAAATATGCAAAAGCAGTGACAATAAACACGCTACACCAGCACTTGGTCCAGTGAGACTGGTGCAGTCTCATTTGCAGAGAGGTGAACACGACATTAACAGAATAGGCATTTTATTGCTTTATAAAGGTAGTATATATCCATATATCGCCATACTGTATGGAGACGGTGGTATTTACAGATTGTGATTGGCTGACCTCAGGGGGCCCCTTCTCCAGGCCTCGTTTCCACTCCCAGCAAGAGGGGAAGAGAGGAAGTTCTATTTGGCTGAATTCATCTCCTTTCATTGATCAAAAAAAAATAAAAAAAATGGAGAAGGCGACAGGAAGGACACACTGGGCTTGCATGTCATCCCTGTCTCCGTCGGTTTGGAGAGGATGTACGGCATGTGGCGGCGGGGTGCACGGCTTGGACAACAAGCCTCTGTGTGGAGTGCCAAGTGCTCCCTCAGTATGCTAATCTGAGAAGAGGAACACACTAGACAGGCTATTGATGGAGGAACAAATCAGTAAACAAACAGAAGGGAAGAAAAGTGACATAAGCTCCTCCCCTCCTCTGCAGCTCAACATCTCTATCTGACTCACATTGCATCTTTGCTGCGTATCTCTCTTTCTCCCCTCTCTCTCTCTCTCTCTCTCTCTCTCTCTCTCTCCCCCCCCTCCCTCCCTCCACGGTAGGGAGAACTGGGAGCTCCTGGGCCGTGTGGCGTCCCTGGTCTCATTGTGAGTGTTGCGACCCATTATTGTTTGAAGAAAAATTGCATAACTTCCATAACCATGGTTATTTCACGAGTTATAGAAGCAGCTGTGATATTGACTTTTATGCAATCTATTTTATCTGCGCATTCAGTTTATTCTCTGTGTGTTATTGATGACAGGGAGACCTGGGCCCCCTTGGCATTCTTGGCATAGCAGGACCTCTCGGACTCAAGGTAAAATATACTTACAGCTTGTGTGCGTCTCTGGTTTTGTACCCGGATGTGACCGGGGTGTGTTGCACCCCGTCACTCTACTTTTTTGAGAGTCAAAAGTCTAAACTTTCTGTGCCCTTTCACGGTTCGGCCCAGTGGGGTTAAACCTTAAGTGTAAAACTGATATTCATGTTTTTTGCTTCAAGGGAGTACCGGGGAACCCAGGCCACCCGGGACTGAAAGGTGATAAGGTGATCTGCACATGTATTTCTTAGACCACTACCCTCTAAATCCGTGAATGCCAGAGAGCACGACACAAAAGTGTCTCCCTTTCACAAAGCAATGTGATTTGACGCAGCACTCCTGCGGTGACAGTTGATTGGACAATTTTCTGCTAATGTTCTGCTGATTTTTTTCTGTCATTGTGCTCTCCCAGGGGGACGTTGGATGGCCAGGGGAGCCGGGAGAGTGTGGATTCCAAGGGGACAAGGTATGCGTATGCTTCTGGCCAATGGGGCTGCAGGTTTGTGTCCCATTCCGGTGGTGACCCTTGAGCAAGACAGGGCTTCCAGACCTGGCCTTTGTATGGCCTATTTTTATCTCCACCACAACTGGTCTACCATATGTGTGCCATGTACAGCTCTCTAAATGCAGAATGGAAGTGCTGTGGATCCACCATTAGTTTTTTTTTCCCCCCCATCATTGAAATGGAGTTGGCGTGTGTCTGTATCTAATCCGCTTTTTGTTATATATATGTGATTTGTTTGTTTTTGACCCACTTGACTTTATTCACAGGGTGTCCGTGGCTCACCTGGGTTAACGGGTCTTCGTGGAAAACACGGACCGCAGGTATTTTTTATCCCAAATCAAAGCCTTTGAAGAGAAAATGTCTTAGCAGCGCAACTAATGTTACATTTATTTAACAGAAGCCCAATAAGCAATTTCTTGTCATGCCTTCTCTGCTTTGGTGGCTTGGAACTTCTCAGTATGCAAATCAATGTGCTCATTTTTCCAGAGGGATTATTAAATGATTGATTGAGCATCTAATGGAGCACAGAGGGTTGGGAGGTTGTTCTGCTTTAGTTGCTGCAGATCAAAACAATTTAGATCTCAAAGCATGTTGGTATGCCCAAACATCCTCTTTGGTTGCACACAAGAATAAAGCACTGTTCAAGAAGAAAATGTAGTTTCACAAGCACAAACATCCGAAATGTCCTCGATATCTTGAGTTATTACTGCTCTGCTGGAAAAACCAGCATGCTTAAACTGCAATTTGTAGCTTTTTGCTTAAAAAAAAAAATTATATTACTTTTTACAAGACTTTATGTCTATATATATCACATTTTGCTTTTTTTTCTTTAGGTTGTATCATCTGTGTGATAATAAGATTATTTGTGATCTCTCTCAGGGCAAACCTGGTGAAAAGGGCCCTGGTGGTTTACCTGGTCCTCCTGGCCAAGAGGTAGGACACATCATTTTGACCAAGCACATTTATGTTGCTCAATCAATGCAATTTAATGCAACATGTGTGGTGATGAAGCGGTAGTTTCACTTGTTGTAATTTCCACAGGGCTTCCCAGGTGACATCGGCCCACCAGGTCAAAACGGCCCCGAAGGACCCAAGGTTAGTAAATCTGACTGTTACAACATAAATTGTCAAGCTTTAGAAAGAAAATGTTTTTTTTTTTCCTATCATCCAAAGGGAAAGCAAGGGACAAGAGGTTTGCCAGGTCCAAGAGGAACACCTGGACTTCAGGTGTGTTTGATTTGATGGGTTGTTCAAAAAAAATATATATTATTATAAAAAGATAAAGACTTTCCCATGATCTTCTGCTACATTTTAATTTTTTCAGGGGGACAACGGACCAGGTGGGCCAGCTGGACCTGTCGGACTCGAGGTGAGTGATTACTGTATAATCCCTGCAACTCAAGGGCCACTCGGAAAGCACCACAACACCATAATTATGTAGCGTCTACTATACACACACCGGACCGCAACACTTTCTCCACAAAAGCACCGTGCATCTCTTCCCATATTTAGGCCTCACCTAATTTGCAATCCGTGGTCCGTTATAGACAGCTTGTCTGCTGGTTGTCGAATCCCTCTATTGTTCTGAATCTGTTTTGAAAAACTTCCTATTGGATGCGGTATACTCGTATCACCAGATTGGCCAGCAAATTGCTGTGCTCGTTTCTATCTTGAAAAAAGGCTCACATACACACTCAAGAATCAAAGCAAGCGAGCTATCTTTCAGTTTCAAGTGTTTTTTTCTGATATTGTTTGATGTGGTGATTGATTGATTGATAAAATGCTCACCGAATAGGCTTCAATAATAAATATCAGATGTGCAGACACGTTATGAAATAACTCTTTGTTGTTTATTTACTTCTGCACCATATGTCGATTCATGTCGTCAGTTTCCAGTATCGGAACACAACAAAGCTGATATAGAGGAGATGAAAGACACATTTAGGATAAAAAAAAAAAATGGCTTTGAACTGTTTTGTGGTATATGAAAAAACTTTGGACTTTTCGGTCCAAAAAAGTGTTTGTTTGGAATCATCCCAGGCTTAACAATAGAGAAGACTTGACTCCACTCTTGCCATTTCCCAAAAGTGTAACCCTCCCTTGATTACGGAGAACAAACACAAATGACCCGATGACTTTTGGTGATGGATACGTTTTTTTTGGTTTGTTTTCTGTATAATTAAGTTTCTCAAAGGGATTTTGATGTTGTTGTTTTGGCGTCGGTTGTTGTTTTTTTGTGCGTGTGCCACGGCCTCTCGAGGCAATGCAGAATCAAAGACCGCACTTTTCAGAGGAAGACGTAGACTCTTATTGTTTTGTTGTGTGGTGCTGCGGTACACTTCTTTGTGTCATTTTTACTCTTTGTTCAGGGCAGACCTGGGAGGCAGGGATTCCCTGGATTGACGGGCCCAGGCGGACTCAAGGTCAGACCTCACAGTCGCACACATCCGCCGCACCACCACTGTCATCCTTAAGTGAACATCCTCTCCCTGCCTCTCTTTCGTGATAATGTATCGTCTGAATATGTGTAAATTAGATGTTAATTCTCGCACTACCACAGGGGGAATGTGCCTCCGGGCACATTTCGACTGGTTTGAACTCAAACAACGAAAGGCATGAATAAGTTTGTGATATTCTAATTGGCTGCTCTGCTGTAGGGCGAGACTGGGATAACTGGCGAGGTCGGAAAGCTTGGCGAGAGGGTAAAGGCTTTTCTCTGCTGATTTCTGTTTGATGCCTTGTGTGTGCGTGCGTGTGTGTGCGTGTGTGCGTGCGTGTGTGAGAGTCTACTTTGTTGGAGCCCCATGACTTAGCCACCCATCTTAAGAAATACAACTTTATTAGAACTAAAAGAAAAGAGAGTCAGTCGTGACTGCGCGTATTCTCTCCTTCAGGGACTCCCTGGTTTTATTGGGCCTGCTGGAGAGACGGGCATCGCCGGAGAAAAGGTAAGCGCGGCCTTAATTTGTCGTGCGTAGCTCGAGTCACAAATGTGTGCGTTGTCCAACATCGAGTGTCATCTAATGAATATCTTTCTGTCACATGTGAGATCAAAAACGATAAACACTCACAGCCAACGTGCATCAATGAATTGTTTCCTCAGCTTCTCATTTTTTATTTATTGATTTCAGATTAAGTGATTTTTCACAGGGTTCTTTATTGTTTGAGAAATCTCTCTAATCGGGGCTCGTGATTCCTCAGGGGGACCGAGGGAAAACGGGCACCCCTGGGCCGCCAGGGGAACGGGGGCCGATGGTAAGGAGTAAGTCTGGACCCCGTCTCTCATACCATGGGACATTCAATTCTACATACCTCAGGGATGGGGGTTTATAGAGAGACTGTTTATTATCCAAGATGGCAATAATGTGCGCATGATTGATATGTACCACATTTCAGTAATGTTGTGTCCGTCAGGGTCACACTGGAATGCCTGGTGAGCCGGGGCCACCTGGACTGCAAGGGATCCCAGTAAGTGAACTTTTACCATTGTCACACAATGAAACGGTTGAATACTGGTGAAATAAGCTGGTTAGAAAGAGTGTTAACCATTAACCATTATTATTCAATAAGACTGATGCTTCAAACATGCTTACTGTGTCTTAGTTTCAATATGTTGCTAGAGGAAAAACTAAAACAATATTTCTTCACCCACATCCAGGGGCCTCCCGGTTCACGTGGATCCAGTGGCATCAGAGGTCCTAAAGGCATTAGGGTAAGTAACTGAAACTTGTGTCCCAGCATTACATAAGCACTTGTTATGATAAATAAGCCATTTGCCATAGAAAATGATGTGACTAACTCGGTCTACGCACGACTCCTGGATTAACATCCTTGCTCCAAGGAGGAGTATGTCTGTGACTCACAGGAAATGGTGTTCTCAGATAAGTAATTAATCTTGCCATTCTGTAAAAAATATATATATATATACAATTCAAGTTTATATTTGTAGGAAAAAAAGACTGAATAATATCTGTTTGTAATGAGGTCAGACAAGGAAGAAGATATGCCTACACATGCAACCTTCAAGTTGTCATGTTGTGCCTGATACTTTACACTTTACACAAATATGCATTTTTTCCTTGTTTTTACAACTCAATCTGATTGGACGATGGAAATCCAATCGCAAAGTGACGTTTTCTACACATGCACAAAAAATATTCATTTGCCGAGCAGGTTTAGTTTACAGATTTACAAAGGAGGTTTTATGCAGACATTTATGGCCCCATGAATTTTGTTTTCCTCCAAAACTAAACTCATCTGTGTTCCGTGCTGGTCAGTAAATGTCGGCATCCTCAACTCAGATGCAGACCATGATGAACATTGTGCAGTGATGCATCGCTGCATAAACATTGCCATTTTTAAGCATGTTGCCATTTGAACTTTACCGTTTATTTGTTGCCTCACATAACCGCTAGCGTGGGGTTTTGGAAAATGGAGACATGTGTGCATTGCTATGTTTGCCACGAGCTCGGGACGTTCCCAGTGATTCCAACACAGCAGGACCACTGGACTGAATGAATAATAGATCTAACAGGACTAAGTGGTATTATTATATATTTTTTTTATTCTCTGGATTTGTTTTAAACAGATTCCCCTAGTATCACAAGAAGTCTCAAATGCAATATTTAAAATATATAATAGCTTAACGATTAAATTCTGTCCCATTTATTACAATGTCCGGACACGACGAGAAAAAACAAATGTGGCAATAACCTTGCCGGTTTTTATTTGTATAAAAGAGAATAGATGTATTTAAAAAGAAGTCTGTAGGGGAAGAAGCAACATGTGTCATATATATTCCTCCGCTTTTGTTTGCTCTTGTGTATAATCTTTATTGAGACTTTAGCCATAGTCGGCTTTTATACGAGTAGTTGCGTGACTTTCCGGGATGATGGTGGAGAGAGTTGGAGCAATATCAACTCCCCCCCCCAACAACCGGAGCCTCGACTTGAAAACAGATGTGTGAGGGGGGTAAAGATACGAAGAAGTCGGAAAAACAACAAAAAGCTGAGGAACGACCTGAAATGGGATAAATCCCCAAACACGAGATTAGCGAACGCGAGGAAGACGCCTGACCTGAAAAAATTGGATGAACCCTATACAACAGCGAAGGCACGAGCTCACCGCATTCATTATAAAGGACAATATGAGTAGTTGCATGGACAACAGTTATAAGTCACAGTCGGTTCTCTAATTGGTGTTCCAGCAGCACATACTGCAGTTTGGTTGAATTTGTAAGGCAAGGATGCATCAGCTGCGGCATTTGTGACCTTTGTACGCGCGGCGCGTCGGGTTCACCGCGGGGGCCTCGTTTGCCAAGTATTTGCAAAACAGCCCCAATCTTTGATCACGCCTCTCCAGCGCGGACTAAACCATGCGGCTCTATAAAACCAAGTGAACTTCCTACAGTGAGTCATGAAATGGAGATGACAAAGAAATGGAACTGGACTGAAGCCACCGACTTGGACGTTTTAATCATCAAAGATATCCACCCGGTGTCAACTGTCACTTTTGTGTATATAGGGACCGAGGGGACCCGATGGCCCGGTGGGGGAGAAAGGGTCGGAAGGAATAAAGGTGAGCACATGGTCAAAAAGTCCAATTTAACCACGGCTTGATGGGAAATTGTAAGTTAAAGTTACTCTACGTGCCAAAAAAATAAAGGCCTTGGAGCAACATGAAGTTTCCGAGTTGCCCGAAAATCATTAAATCGATCTCATGGAAAAAAAAAAAAAAAACAGATAAACAAAATGATTAAAGTTTCTTAAAAGAGGGGGAAACATCCTTAGAACTTTTCCAAAGCGGCTTTGTTCAGCGGTCTGTAATTATTAATCATTTTATTTTTAACATCTGAACAATCTTCAGAGGCTATTCGTTAACTGCAAATCTAGAAGCAAGAGCGTTTAATCAAAGAGGCCTAAAATATTGATGCCGGTGCTTCGCAGCCGGCAACAATTTTAACACCGGGGGGATTTTAGAAAGCTGAGTTAACCGATTAGGATGTTTTTTTTTGTTTTTTTTCCTTTCTTCGCAGGGCCCAGAAGGTCCACCAGGAAAATCAGGCCTTCCCGGAGAGACGGTAAGGAAAATCGATCTTCCACACTTTCCTCTGGAAACCTTAATGACGATGTTATCGTCGTTATTATTAGTGGCAATCTTGATTTAACCGTTTGGTCCTGCCTGCTCAAAGATGCAGAAAAAGTATTTCGGATAAGTAGATAGTGATCAGATTATACATATATAGATTTTATATATATATATGTATGTATATCATTTTATGATGTTTTGTTTTGTGACGCAGGGAAAGCTCGGCAAGCCGGCTGAACCTGGGCCCAAGGGATTTCCAGTAAGTGTTTGGGGTCAATCTTGATTCTTGGGTTGCAGAAATATTTTGGGGAACAGTATTGGAACGTGGAGAGACTTTTTTTTTTTATGACGTACAATTTCTCCAGCGGATGTTGTGGCATCTAAAGAACATGTGTATGAATACTAGTCGTGTCCGTGTGTGTGTGTGTGTATGTGTATTATGGAATTGCTGGTATATTTCCAGGGTGTTCAAGGACCATCAGGACCTCCAGGAGCCAAAGGAATCGCAGGAGAACCTGTGAGTTTGTTATAAGTTTTCCATGTGAAAAAAAAAAGAAAAGCCGCTATATGAAGATATTCGTTTTCTCTCCATTTCTCCTCCAGCTGGTTTATCTTTTTAAAAGAGGATTTTTTTGAATATAGACAGCAACCATAGTGTCTGTTCTATAATGATGTGTGGCTCTCCAGCACCACTGATGCTGAACCCTTGCCCCTCGCACATATACTCTGAATTTCCACTTTCAAACATCTTTTATTCAGTGCTTCATAGAAAGCCGCAGCCCGGCCTAGAAACCCTGAACAACCTCATCCTCGCTTTCATTTTGTTTCTTATTTCTACCCAAGTGTCTCAGACAGAGGCAGAGAGGCAGTGATTCCCAAAAAGAACAATTTGATTTACGCCATCTCCTTCCTGGAGCGCCAGCTGCATTGTAGCCTGAATGCGACTCGATAGCTGCAGGCCTGTGTCCGTCACCTACAGAAGTGTTGGCTCAGTGTTTCGAAACCTCTTAGCCCTGCAGATTAACTTATCTCCTCAAATCCACCCTACCCACCCGTTTCATATTTCTTTTTCCCATTTTTTCCTCATTTTACTGTCACTTTCAGAGGTGCTTGTCCAAGATTAGAAAAATTGTCTTTTTTTTTTTCAATTGATCACCGCAGGGAGCGACTGGGCCACTGGGAAGGTCTGGGCCACTGGGGGATATGGGGCCGATGGTGAGTTTGATCAAACTGCTGTTGGGGAAAAAACTCCCACTGACTTTTACTTTGAAAGCTAAAGCCTGAGATTGTTTTTTTTTTTGACAGGGCCCACCTGGAAAGGCCGGGGAGAGAGGAGTGTCCGGGGAAACTGGGGAGAAGGTAAAAATGATGACATGCTGCAGGAACTTTCATTGGTTAAGATATTGGTCCAATGGACGTGGACTTATATTTTAGATTTTCCAGATGATCACATCACAACATCCTTTATCATAGTGAATGGCATATGGTTATTATATTTTGTCGCGGGATTGTTGCAAAAATTATTAAGTGTTTGGCAAAGTTAAGACCAAGAGGCAAGTACACAATAACGGTTAAAAAAAAATGCATACATAATGAGATACATCACCAATGCTTTGTTTCCTGTCCTGGTAGGGTGCCATTGGTCTACCTGGCAACATCGGGGAACAGGGTTTGATTGGCCAGAGAGTGAGTAGCCCATGTGTTTCTCTCACTTACTGGAAGTCTTAACGAATGATGGTGAACTGGGCTTATTTTGGCAAAAATCTCAATGGTAGTCTGACATCACTCTGACGTATTCTGAAGCCATTTGCAACTGTGTAAACCATTACTTTGATTTATATTCATTCCTGTTATTATTGTCCCGGTGATACGGAAACATGTTGCAGCCATAATATTTTTTTATGATTTCTCCCTCAGGGTGAGCCAGGCATTGATGGGGAGGCTGGAGCAAGCGGACCAGATGGAGCCAAGGCGAGTATAAAAAATAAAAATAAAAGTCAAACTGTAAATGAAAATGTGATTAATGTGTCACTAAATAAAATCAATGTGTTTAAACTGTAAAGGGCCAGGGTAAATGAAATGATTCATTCATTAAAGACTTTGGCTGGTAATCTCAATTATTCCAAAAACTATTTGTCCCGCAGCAGCAGCGTGTCTGTGAACCCCGTGAACTTGTGTTGTTTACTGTAGCCGCTTATTGTGATTGAGTGAGTTGTGTATTGTTTTGTGGGATATTGCCCTTTTGTACAGTTGGAGCCACGTGGTTGTTGATGCTTAGATGAGAACAGAGAGAGCGGTTATTTTAGGAGCTCTACTGTCTGGCGAGTGCTTTGACGGACAGAAAACAAACAAAAAAAAAAAGTACTACGTGCTATGGCTGACAGAGACACAAACAGCTCCTGGCTCTGAGGAGGCGGCAACATGTGAGCACAGACAACATGGAGGATTAGAATAGAGTCCACCTGATGGATGTGTTCAGCTCTGGGCTGCGCAGTGTTGTCCTCTGAGTCGGAGTACTCAGAGTAAATTACTGCGAGCGGTTCTTGGAGAGAGTGCAGCTCGTGGATGGAAAAAAAAAAACAGCTAGTGGGAAAAATGGACATCAGTGCATTGTCACAGTTTGTTTTAATATGGACGAGGGACGTGGCAGGTTAAGGGCTCACTATAAGAAGTTTTAATTAAGTGTTTGATTAATTTTGATTAAAAAAATATATAAACCTGGGCAAATTAACAATGCTATATCAACAAAAGTGTTTATTGTATTTGTTGTTTTGATTGCTCTGTTGAAAGTAGCCTGTATGTATTCTTCCATCATTTAAAATATTACATGATAGCCTGGAACTGCAGACAGAGCTTTCATCAACTGTTCATTTATTAGTTTGTCATTTTTGTGTTATTCATTCTTGCCTTTTGAACCCAGAGTTTTTAAATAATTTAGTGTTTGATTAAAAACACCTGTAATTACATCAACATAGTCGAGGGATCATTTAACATCGAATCCTTTGCTCAGTTATTTCATAGGTTTGTTTTTACTCTTCTCAGGGTGAGAAGGGGGATGCGGGTCCAGAGGGTGCTGAAGGAGACGGGGGTGAAATGGGCCTGAAAGGAAAGGAAGGGCCTCCCGGCCCCCCTGGACTGGTGGGTGTGAGGGTGAGTTGTCTATCTCTAAATCTCATTCAGTTCTCATGAAAAATCACTTTTTTGTCATTAACGGTTGTGTTCATTTTGTTTTTAAAGGGCCAGGAGGGGAAACCAGGCAAAATCGGTGAAAGAGGAAAACTAGGGGAGAAGGTTTGTGGGTTCACTTGCTTTTTTCTATTCCTGGATGCATGCCACTTTGTTTTCTCGTATAAGGAGTTGATGGGGAAAGTTCTATGATGAAGTCAGTAACCTCGATAGGTATGGGAGGTACTTTTCACCCAGTGTTTGAAATTCAGGTACGTTTGTACATTCGCTGCGTACCTGCTCACCGATGGCCTCTCTCCAGGGGAGCAAGGGTCACCAAGGTCACCTGGGAGAGACTGGGCCAATCAGCGAGCCGGGAGAAATGGGTTTTGTTGGACAGAAGGGAGCGAGAGGAACCATCGGGCTGGTGGTAAGCCGTTTACAGGTGGATTTTAGGACGTAATTGGTCGTTGGTGGGCGTTGGGCTAAATATGTCCATATTTCCCCAGGGTGCTCCAGGAACAATGGGCCAACAAGGAAATCCAGGCATATCGGGTTACCAAGTAAGATATTCTTCACCATTTTCAAAACTCTTGCTTTCAAGGCTTTGAACCTGTTTTAGGAAGCTCCCTTTCTCTTTTTATGCATATTGTATGAAAAGAAAACATTTTACCACCATTATTTTTTTATTGTAGGAGTGTGGGCGGGATATAATTAAATGTGTATAGATCCAAAGAATGATAATATGTGCTAGCCTCTCTGCACCTGTGTATGCACGTAATAGGTTTGAGATAAGATTAATATATATATATAATAGATGATGACATGTGTAAGACAAAAATATAGCAACGACTAGAGTGATGAAGAAAAATGTCATTTCTGATGGCACCCGAAGATGAAGTGATGCAATAAGGTGAAGAGGCTGAGAGTTTCCACTCTGAAACGTAACTCTTTTTCCGTGTCACAGGGTCACATGGGAACACAGGGCCCTCTGGGACCTCCTGGGTCAAAAGGTGAAAAGGTACATTCCCCAAATGATTTGCTCTTTCTAACGGCACCATGTGCACTGTGTTTGTGTATGGGGAGCTCTAGGGGCCTGTAATGTCTGCATTGTTTAACAGTGCAACACGGCCATGCAGCACATTGTGTTTGAGTGCATGGTCAGTTTATTTGATGCATTGCGACTTTAGCTGTGTCCCTAATTAGTGCTTCCTCCGTCGCTCTTGTTTTTCTTGCAGTTATTCCTCGACTCCTTCCTAATTTGATCGACGATACAAACTAGGACACTTCCAATTACCTAAGTGCTGTCAAATGTATATAATTTGCCCAGCACCTGGGCTCTTCGGCTCATTATTTTGGGGATATTAGCACTATAATTTGTGTTTATTTGACAGGAGCAGAACACACTGCACCGGTGTTTAGTGTGATGCTAATTTGCATTTTTTCCTTGGCGGGCGCCATCTGGAGCGTGGAAATGTGTTATATCCCTTTGCCAATATCCTCAAAATAACGGTGGTGCTTGCGCCATAATTAAATCAATATTAGGCTATTACACGGGTCGTTGCAAAATTTATATTTTTCAATCGAGGGGGCCAGGTAACCCGTGGCACTTAAACATGCTCCAGAGAAGTACACGAGCGTATCGCAATTATGTTAAAAGCACACTCTCCGCAATATATTCATTTTTATTCATGTAGGTGTCACTTTTGCTCAGCTTCTGGGGGCGCTGCTAATTATCCCCCCACTATTAGATGCCTGCTGGGCCCTTCCTTTCTTTATTCAGTCGGACACGTGCACAACACATGACTATTAAAATCATGCACACATTTGTGGCTGTAGCTTAATGAATTCCATAAAGACCCTGGAACAAACGTTGGCACCATTATGCAAAACGGGACCATTGTGGCTAATCGCCCGTGTAAGGATTGGCCATTCATGTCAAGTAAATGGGACGATTGTTTCTCTCTTTTAAACAAAACATGCATTGCGCAGGTTGTCGCGTGTTTTCGCGGGGAAATACCGTCGATTGTGGGTGTTTGTCTGATTTTTGTAATTTTTTTTAGGGTGAACAGGGGGATGACAGCCACGTCGAGGGTCCTCCAGGTCCCCAAGGTGACAGAGTGAGTTTCTTGTCCATGTCACATGCAGCAGTGTTTCCTTGTGTTGTTTGTTAGTGGTGTTGGGGGGATGTTTCGTTCACTTCTTTCCGCACGAATCCAGGGTCCTCCTGGAGACCGAGGGGAGAGAGGAGAGCCAGGTGACCCTGGACACATTGTGAGAGAAGTAGAGAAAATAATGACCTGTATGCATTTGAGCAGGTAAAAAATGTCAGGTCTCAGCTTTAATTCATGTCTTACACACTGAACTGCATTTTCAGGGTCAAATGGGTTTGGATGGGAAGAGAGGTGAAGCTGGTGCCACAGGGCCTCCTGTAAGTGACACTTTTATTTCCCCTCGAAATTGTAAAACATAGGTATGGACACTGTGTCAGACTGTCCAAACGCATCCCCACTTACACACTAATGATCACTCTAGGGACACATCGGACCAAAGGGACAACCGGGACTCAGAGGATCCAAAGGTGATCAAGTAAGGACGTTAATTAAAGTGGCATGACTTCATTCTATGTGAAAACTCCAGGGAGCATTATTGGACTGTCGTAAGGCCGTGTGAGAAGTGTTGACCATATACTGCTTGTCCTCCAGGGTCAGAAAGGAAAATCGGGGTCAACAGGCACATCTGGGACCAAAGGACCACCAGTGAGATAGATGCATCTCTTGTCTAACTAAATTGCAACATAAAATAATAGCTTAAACCCCATGTGAAAACTTTATGATATTATATATCATTATTTATGGTTTATGATCCTAATTATTTGTGATGTGTTGATATTGGACTACCAAGATTACATTTGGCTTGATTTCTTTCATAAGGGACCAGAGGGTCCTTCTGGCCCACGGGGGGTTGTGGGAAGGGAAGGACTCCAGGGGCTGCCTGGAATGGATGGCTTGCCTGGTAAAGATGGAAGTACAGGAATGAAAGTGAGTACATTTTCGGTGCTAATTTAAATAATGTGAGCTGTGATTATTGTTCAATTATATATATTTTTTTCGTCTTTAGGGGGAGCAGGGAGAGGATGGAGAAGTGGGCTTACCTGGAAAACCCGGGCTGCAGGGTGGAGCTGGTGTGACGGGGCTTCCTGGAAGTCAAGGTTCCTTTGGACCAAAGGTGAGTAGCTTGCGCTAGGAAAGATGCTGTCTTATTCACAAAGAATTACATTTTCAATTATAGCGTTTGTTGTATAGATTTCAGTGCACGTTGATGTATTGCCAGTATCATAAATATAAATATAATTTAAATATTATCAACACAGCTGTAATCTGCCTGGTCTACCTCCCTTGGCAACATAAGGCAGCCTTTGTGTTTAATGATTGAATAACATTTTCTAATCAAAAATGCCTACATGTTCACAAATACATGACACTCTCTAAGAACCTTATACTCAATGCGATGATTTGGACAATTTCATGTTACGAAGGAGTTATGAGTCGGCATGACCTTCATTCGCATGGACACGGACCAGTGATTTATAAAATTCCCGTTCGCATGGGCTGTGACAAACACAGATGCTTTTTTTTTTTTATTTTCACCTCACTGCCTCTGGTAAAGTTGGATTCTGATTTGAATCATGTATTGGTGATTTAACGGCGTGGGGTGTGAGGAGGATGTGAAAGTGTTTGTCCTTGTGTGCGTGCGCGTTCTCTAGGGTGAAAGTGGTCTCCCAGGTCAAGCCGGTCCGTCAGGAAAAAGAGGCTCTATCGGTGGGATGGGGTTGCCAGGGAAACGGGGAGGCCAGGGATCTAAAGGGCAACCAGTGAGCGCTTGTCCAAATCGATAACATCTTTTTTTGTGCAGTGCTGAAGATTAACATACTTGATGTCCTCTTTATGTGTCAGGGGTTTCCTGGTCAACAGGGATTTCCAGGGGTGTTTGGCATGTTTGGGCCAAAGGTATGCTCCCACCAAACTCCACTCACGATGATGAATTGATGTCATTCAGACCTATAAATGTATATAGCTTGTAGTGTATATAACTATACTGTTTTAAAGTCCCTCCATTAACCTTAGGCCAGAGTTATGACATGGCCTCATCTGTGGGTTTAACTCAACTTTAAATGTAACGACTTTACTGACGTTTAAAGGCCAAAAATGGTCTTGAGGTACATGATATTATCCAATACAATTACAATTGATTGATAGCTGTTGAATGCTGGTATTTAAGTATTGATGTAACATGTTCCGAAAGTTAACATCTGCTAAGTCATAACTCTGCCTTCCTAGCAGCACCACTGTCCTATAGATTATTGCCAGCTGAATAAACAAAGCAGGCCCACTCTTTCATTTGAAAAATCCTGAGAGTGACGTTGGGTTTTTTTTCCCCACCGTGGGAGCGTTGAACAGGAGTGTGAAACAGGCTCCTTGTGTTGGGGTTCAGTGGTTTTTATTGGTTGGATTTCAACACAATGAGGGAGGACAATTAAAGTCAATAAAATCAGATTAGATTGCACAAAATAAAGGCTGTGTAGGAGTTGTAAGTGGTTTCATATCTTAGGTCTTGGAGGGAGTTCAGTATTTATGTTTAATAAAAGTCTCAAGTTTAAAATTCAATCATTTTTTGACAGGTGTTCAAAATGAAATGTGAAATCTGTTTTTTGGTGGAAAAATGGTATCACTGACACACAAACACAGCTACACAATGAAAGCAAGTAGTTCATACTCGTGCTACCGTATCCACCGAAATAAAAATAAATAAAGTGTTTTTTTTTTTTTTTTTTAAGGGACCTCCTGGGGACCTTGGCCCTGCAGGGATTCAGGGGCCGCGAGGACCTCGTGGTTTGAAGGTAAGATGAAGATTAATGTCACCGAGGCCACATTTATCTCCGGTGCCAGTGCCCTGAACCCCACTCGCACGCCACGCGTACCGTGAAAAATAAGCACTCCTTCATTGGATCCTCCATCATCGTGTGTTCTCTGCTTCCCAGGGCATGGAGGGAGCGTCGGGCCCCGTCGGCATCATCGGCCCCAGCGGTCATCCCGTACGTACCTCATATCTCACCCTCTCTCGGCCAGCATCGTGTGACTGCCCTCTGCTTTTTTTTGGCAGCGATGGAGTGATCTTCTGTCTCCTTTCTCTCCACCAGGGACCCCAGGGGGATACAGGAAGTCGAGGGGAGACGGTGCGTGGTGGTGGTTTTGATGAATCCTTTTGTTATTGCCTGTACTGTGAGCACAGATAGGATACTTAGTATGGAGACGGACGCGCGCCACTCGGCTCGCTTCGCCCTCGGCGCTTTTCATTTCCTGTTGCACTTCGCTGTTTTTTTTGGGTTACACTCCCAGTGACACTTAGATGCTGTGGAATTCCTGTCAGGGTGATAAATGTTGGCTGCGTGCTCATTTCGAGCTTTTTTTAAAGAGGCTTGTTGAGTGCGTGTACAGGGGCGTAATTCACAGAAATGCCAACACACGTTTGCTGTGTATAAAATACGTGTGTGTGTGTGTGTGTATATATATATATATATATATATATATATATATATATATATACATTTTCTGCACGGATATAAGATTCCTGAGTGTAGGCTTGCAAAGAAGAAAGAAGTTTAATTCAACAGCAATACAACAGACGGTAGATAAATGACTGTATTTGATTTGGTGGCAAAAAAAATATGGTACATGATTTATCTTGGGTTGGTCGTCAAGAATATTGATTGATTGATTATTTTTTTCTTCCATTAGGGGTTGCAAGGACCAATGGTGAGTAATTCATTATCTCATTTAGCTTAATCAGAAACACAGGACCCGTCTGATCATCTTCAGCTACGTCACAATCATTTTAATTTGTCGTTTGTTTTTAAATTTTGCAGGGATCTCCTGGTCCTCGAGGACCGCCGGGACCGCCAGTAAGTTTGTCATCGTTTTTTGGTCTATATAAATAATAAAAAAAAATATATATATATATATATACATTTTAAAATGCTACTTTTTGTTTTTTGGAAATATATTATTTATGCAGATATCAGGATTGTGAAAAGAAATGATCTGATTCTCACATCAAGGACTACATTTAATACAAGTTTGTCTCTCTTTGGTCTCTAGGGTCTTCCCAGTTCTACCCTGTCACTTGTAAGTATGCTTGTGTTTATCTGTAAGTTTGGCGTTTGTTGGCTCACAGTGACAGAAAAAGTAAAAACAACCTTGTTTCTTGTTTGGCAGAGAAATGAGGCTCTTGGCGCTGCTTTTCAAGTCATCATCGATTCCCATACTGCAATGAGGCAAGAGGTTAGTTTCGAAGGAAACGCTACAAAGAGTTGCTGTTTGTGAAGATGGACCACAGGACACATCCCCAAAGTTTAAATCATATGTCAAATAAGCATAAATTCAGATTTGTTATGCCTTAAACATGGTGTAAAATGTCATGATTGACAGCTCAGATTTGCAAATTGGCATTTTTTTTCTAATAATAAATTTACATCATTATTTAATACAAATATAATGACAAGGAGATGTTTAAAAGATCCAAATAATAGCAGGATTTTTAATTAAATTCCAATTTCACGACCCGGAATTTTCAGAACGTGGAGCAGCCCATGTTGGACCAGGGCACCAAGGTTTTCGAGACCCTGCAGCATCTCAGCACTCTGGTCCAGAGTTTAAAGAACCCGCTGGGAACCCGGGACAATCCCGCCAGGATCTGCCGGGACCTCTACAACTGCGAGCACAGGATGCACGACGGTGAGGAGACGCGCGCAACCGCTCCATCCATTCCATGCATTGTTTGAGCTTATCGATGAGTCACCTCCTCCTCCTCCTCCTCCTCCTCGGTGAGGAGACGCGCGCAACCGCTCCATCCATTCCATGCATTGTTTGAGCTTACTCCTCCTCCTCCTCCTCCTCCTCCTCCTCCTCCTCTCTGACAGGCACTTATATGATCGACCCAAACCTCGGCTGCTCCGCTGACACTATCGAGGTGACGTGCAACTTCACCGCTGGAGGACAGACCTGCCTGAAACCCATCACAGTGTCCAAGGTTGGCCTCAGATTGACAAAATCGCCCGATAAAATTGGAACACAAATCACCGGGATCCAGACCAGATCACTTTAGGAGAGTATTGTGCAGAGAGGGGATTAATATTAAACCCCATGAGCGCTCATGTCCTTGTGGAAAATGTTT
Source organism: Colistium nudipinnis (assembly GCA_016785305.1). Lineage (NCBI taxonomy): Eukaryota > Metazoa > Chordata > Actinopteri > Pleuronectiformes > Rhombosoleidae > Colistium > Colistium nudipinnis. Next base: position 8,653 of record JAFBJU010003993.1, on the reverse strand, counting down.
TCCTGATGTAGCCTTGCGCTATCTCAAAAAGAAGAGAGGCCCGGTTTCTAATAATTAATTCATGTGATAAATGAAAGGAGCACAGCTGTTCATTATTATTGTTATTATTATCTTCAGTCTCTGTACAATAAACACTATTTGGATGAACGAGGCCCTCCGCGACTCTTTAGGCGTCTGATTTAGAGTTGGCCAGGAAACCTCTCGAATCTAAAGCGGTCCTTTTATCCTTTCACGCAGGGAATATGTCAAACCTACGAGCAAGCAATCGTACGTCAAGACCCAAGCTGTGAGCCAGATGTAATCAGATGTGTCGTTGGGCCTGTTTTCCAACTTATTGTGCGTCTTGAGTTCATATTAATGACTCACACTTGCCAGCCACTAGACCCAGTCATTAATGTTTCCTGGAGCCTGACTGATTAATAGGTTGGTCTTGAGAAGGAATTTCGTTGTTCTTACGACGGCGACTCATATTTTCTTCAGTAGAATTCATGCTCTTGCGAAAACTTAGTGGTGTACGCTCAGAAATAAGGCCCACAACGAATGCATACCTGGGACTTTTTTTTTTTTACATTTTGAATGAAACTGCCCATATGTATGAAGTGTAATTAATCCTCTTTCGCATTCTAGCTGGAGATAGGAGTGGGTCGTATCCAGATGAACTTCATTCACCTTCTGAGCACAGAGGCCGTGCAGCACGTCACCGTCCGCTGTCTCAACACAGCCGTGTGGGCGGCGGGCCCCTCGCTGCACCCTTCCGCCGCGGCTGTCAGCTTCAAGGCCTGGAGCGGCGAAGAGATCCGGGCAGGAGACCTGCTGGAGCCGCTCGTGCCCATCGACGACTGCTGGGTGAGAGAGCCTTCAGTCCCAAAACAGGAGTTTCAAGTTGCGCTTCATACACTTTGATTTGTTTGACACAGTTTCGTTTCGCACCAAGACTGGCCCTTTTCAAAATGTGAAAAGTCACCACACAAAGTATCTTGAACTTTGCTGATTTATTTAGTTTACATAATAAATCGGCATAGGTTTTTACATGGGGTAATGTATTTAGTTCGAGGCATTGATATTTTGGACTTTTGCACACAACTTAAATGTTTGAATTATTACACAATCAATGTATTTGTGATTTTTAGAGCAAAAGTGCACATTTTTTTAACTGGGGAGTGAATGCGTAGTTAAGCAAGTTGCCTCTGACAACAAAAATATATGCACAGCTAGATCGTTCATGGTACAACTTTACTCGTTACACACACGTTACAGACACACACAGTCGAACACATGCATTTTTAATGGTGTAGCGGTTCTTGGTGGGAGTTGTTTGGGGGGTACCTCTCCATCACCGGCACCTTCCTCCTTTTGTGGTTCAGTTGGACATGCAGTTCCCGAGCCGAGTTCCTCACAGTCTGAGCCACTGTTGTTATTACCTTTGCCTTTCAGATCAAAGATGGCCGCTGGCATCAGACCCACTTCATCTTCCAGAGCCAGGATCCAAACTTACTCCCCATCGTGGACGTGTCTGACCTACCAAACACAGAAGCTGGCGCACGCTATCACCTGGAGGTCGGACCCGTGTGCTTCTCATAGGGCCCCGCGGAGGGGCCCAGGTGCACTCCCCCCGTTTTCCTCTCTCTAAATGCTCAGACTGCAGAAACAGAAGTGGGCACCGGAGACAGTCAGCCCATTGGAAATGCAGAGCTGGGACATCTTGCGCTAATCAGCCTATGGAAAACAATATGAAGCTCCTTTTTTAAGGGACTTGTTTGTGATACAAGCTCTGAAAGCCTCTGTTGGGAGATATATCAAAGACTGATGTTCTGAACTCTCAGACCATGTTGTATTATATTTTCTTCACGGTCCGGTGTTTTCTTTTTTTTTGCAAGAGCCTAAATAGGTTTTTCCAACAGATCTTTGCGGATATACAAAACAGGTACGTCTGCAATTGCAATAATTCAAGTTTTAATGTTAAAATGTTATTTATACGTGTATATGTACTGTATATTGTAATATAAAGTGCAATAGTTATTGTTCCGCATCTACAGCATCAACATCATATCACTCATTCAGGTATACAGGGTGCCTCACTGACACAGTGCGTCCAGCTAAGCTTTTTTTGAGCCTTTACTAACTGAGAGGCCACGCGTGTGTGCACATGTCTACACGCAAACAACTGCTGTGTGGTGCCCTCTCATGTGAAGGTGGGGGCCGCAGTGAGGACTGAGAAAAGTGTGTCAAGACGCTACCTCGTACCGCACCTCTCATCTCACGGCAAACAAAATCCTTTCTAGATAATCTGGGATTTACAGAGGTGACACCTGGTGCTACAACAGTCGACGCTCGTGTGATCTCCAACTCCTGTGCTCTACGAAAAAGGGAAAATTGTTAAACATACACGCAGAGCAAATTCATTTTCATGGTAGTATTAGACCATTTAATATGCATTGTGTGATCATTTTGGCAGTAAAAGTTGGGTTTTCTACTAAAAGCGTAAATGTATAATTATTCAACTTTTCTACAATGGGTTCTATTTAAATATTATTTAATTTCTGATTTGCTTTCCAATTATAAGCCACTCCCCAAGGTCATTTTTATCTCATTTTTGCTCTTTGTTGTTTTTTGGTTGGTTGTTTTTGTCCACAGAATTTTAGCGTCCTTGACAATCACTTGCATTTTAACATTCCTGGCTTTATTATATACCGATGGCACATTTGTCACAAAAATGGCTGGTCCCACCAATCTTTACACTCACGAGAACTTCGCACTGAACACTAAATTACCACAAAATGATGACACAAACTTACAGGTCTGTACACATTTTACGCTGTGTGAGCGACGCAATGAAAGGGGTAATTTAATAAATGGCTGAAACCTTTGTTGATAAGCAGCTCCCCCCCCCCACCACCCCCACCCAAGTAAACTTCATAGCAAAGTCAGATAACAACATGCATTTAAACTGCCTACTTAGGAGAGTACATTTTAGCTTCCTTCAAGTCATTTCACACCTGCGACTGTCACGTCCTGACAGCTACTGCCTTTACAGACACGGAGAAAAACGGTGTCCTTGAATTAATGCCCCATATTTCATTTTCCTCTCACATTCACACACACACGCTACATTTCTCGTCCGTATAATTGGCGTAGCAACTGCCGGCGAATTGGATAGAAGAACACCAACACCCACGTTAGCGTTTGAAAGCACTGTATTGACTGTAACGTCTTATCTCGGGCACATGGCGTGGCGACCTCCGTCAACCGGGAGGTTGACTCCTGTGATGAAGCTGGCGGCGTCGGACGCCAGGAAGGCGATGCTCTGGGCCACTTCCTCCACCTCGCCGGGTCGACCCAGGGCGTGGGTCTGCTTACACTTTGACAGGAACTAGAGTTGAAAGATACATGTAAGTATTTATTTTTTAAGAAACCATGTCCAGAATATAAAAAAGGTCATTATTTTGCTTTAAGCTTGGATGTATTGGAATGGAGCAGATCAGGGGTTGGGTGATGATGGAAAATAGGGGGTGGGGTCGTGTCATGATGCGTCACCTGAGCATACTGCTCCTCATCCAGTCCTGCTCTCTTGTGGACTTCTGTGATAATCACGCCGGGGCTGAGGTGACGAAATCAATCACAATTCCTTAAAATCAAATGACACGTGTAGCTGGCATATATGAATGGAGACGAAAATCAAAATGTCTCCCACATAATAAAAAAAAACACCCATCAATTTTACGTACCACACCGAGTTCACTCTGACTTGCTTCGGCGACAGCTCTAAAAAATAAAAAAATATATATTCCTGTGAATTTTATTCACATGACAGACTTTGGTGCAAAGCCGGCGGCTCTACTCACCGAGTGCTGTGCAGCGCGTGAACTGGTCAATGGCCGACTTGGACATGCAGTAGGCCAGCACACCAGGGAACTACTGAGAGAAACAGGAGCTCAGCAAAGAAAAAAAAGGGGCTGTTGGAAACCACGGTCCAGCTCAACGATACCCACTGATCTCTGTCCGTTGACACTGGACACATTGACGATGGAGCCTTTGGTCTTGATCAGGTGCGGCACGCAAAGTTGAGTCACGTGATACACGGATCTGAAGTAGCAAAAAAATATTACAATCTCCACAAAATATTTATCCAATGCCTCCCACTGCCTGCCTCTCAATGTCAATGTGAACTTTTATTTGCTGTTATTTTGTGAAATATTATGTCAAAGCAGTTCTCCACTCAAATTGTACAACTGTAGAGAGGCACGTCTCTGTGTTCAGGTCCCTGGCGTGAGCACGCGTGGGGACCCTACCTGACGTTGATGTTCATGACCCTGTCGTACTGGGCCAGGTCCGCCGTCTCGATGCTGCCCATGGCCAGGATCCCAGCGCTGTTCACCAGGATGTCCAGCTGGCCGAAGTGTTGGATGGTCCGCTCCACCGTCTTCCTCACCGTCTCCTCATCCGTCAGGTCTCCGGGAACAAGCAGAGGCTGCACGGGTAACAAGAGAACTATATATTTATGGGGCCGGTGTGCACGAGGGTGAAAAGACACTGATTCATGCAATAAATCCCACTGTGTGTTTTTGTATATCTCAAATTGGTATTGCATGTTTTAAATATACACAATCTGTTGCATAATTATTCATGTGTTATTTTTCTTTACGTCCATGCTGCATAGGCCAATTAAAACGTTTATTTTGTTTTTACCTTTACATCACGGCACAGTGTTGCCCAACCAGGGCCACATGTGAAACGTGTTTCAACGATGCTTTGACATCCTCTCACAGTACATCAAACCGAATTATTTCCCATGCATCTCTCTTGTGATTTAAATCCACTTTGATATTGTGCTCTTTTGAATTTTCTGCCAGTGAGGGCTGTCATACAAATGTTTCACGCCATGAAATGGATCTGCGTGCAAATCTTTGATTATTGCACTTCTAGGGATTCCCTCACCTGTGGCTCTACGTCAGGTTCCTGCATTTTAATTAGTTGTGTTTGTGTAACCCTTCACGACTTGCACGGGACAGTGTGGACACGTGTGTGTGTGTGTGGTGGGACTGTACCTGGGAACATCCATTCTCGGTGCACTGCTGGGCCACCCGGCTCAGGTTGTCCTCGTCGCGGCCGTTCAGGGCGAGCCGGGCCCCGAGTCTGGCGAACAGGACACTGGTCCCCGCTCCGATGCCTGAGCTGGCCCCCGTGATGAGGGCCACCTTCCCCTTCAGGGAAGAGACCTACAAACAAACACACACACACACAGGGAGGGAGACTGTACCTCACTCCACAAACAAACTCTACAAGTACTACAGAAAAGTACAACGAAAGTCACCCACTTTACACGCGTCCGCTGAGGCCATTTTTGGGGACACAAACACGTTCGCGCACACTGACAACTGGATGTTGCTCCGTCCACTAGTGATGACGTCATTTGCCAAGTCAGGCCCTCGTAGTGTACTTCTCGACCCCAAATTGATTAAACACGAAAGCTTTATTGAGTATAAAACGATCAATATATTTACAGTCTATTTTTTTAAACCGTTTTGTTTGATTACCAATAAATGTGAACACATGGAAATGAACAGATTGAACAGATATTCTGTTTCCTGTGTCAAGTTGTAAAATTCTGCCATTACTTCAGTACTGTACTTACTACAGTGACTAGTTGGTTTGTTTATGATGACGATAACATATTTTTCCACATAGAAGCCAAACTTATAAGAAAAACACGCATTTTATTCATAAAAGATAGCATTTGACGGGGCTCAATCATTCAGAAGCATGAACATGTTATTTACCCAAACGCTGGCAGGATACTAAACACTTTGCTTATTGGAAATATCAGCATTCATAACTGTGCTAAAGGCCTGCGGGCGGCTCTGAAGTCCTCAGCTACCCAGCGAAAGGATTGGCATGGATGGTGACATCCTTTATCCGGGTCTCCGTCAGTGGTCGAAAGGTTTTCTCGTTGACTGGCAGCTTCTCCAGTTCATCCAGCGTTTCCAGGCCATCAATAATTCTGTATGATGAACGGAGGGAGATGTCAATCTAAACCGCAGACACCTTTTCTTATGGATTCCTCTAATTCTTTCTATGTTATGTAATGGTATTTGATAAATGCCATTCTATTATTTATTTTTGTATTGGTATAAAGGCTACACACTTTCCAAACACTGTGTACTTCATGTCCAGATGTGGCTGTTTGGCATAGGTGAAGAAAAACTGGGATCCATTTGTGTTGGGGCCATTATTAGCCATTGAGACCACTCCTCTCACATTATGCTGAAATGAGACACAAAAGAGCAAAATAAATTATATTAAAAGGAATAAGACGAAACAAGGAAAAAATAAATAAATAAAAAATCAAGCCAATAAAGGTTACTTACTTTCAAGTGCTCATTGTACTCATCTTCGTATTTGGGACCCCATATACTTGTACCGCCTTTGCCTGTGCCTGGATAAACAGAATACGGGTAAAACCGTGAACAAATGTGAGACTGCAAATTATGGCTTGTCGGCTTAGTGATCAGATAAAGGAATCGTTTGTGTACCCGTTGGATCTCCAGTTTGAACCATGAAGCCTTTAATGTTTCTGTGGAATAGGCATCCATTGTAGAAGCCACTGCCACAAAGGGCCAGGAAGTTCTGTTGAGAAAAAAAACAGACACACAAATTTGAGTTTTTGTGAGTCCCACAAAACGTATATGAAACCTCGCTATTAATGGTTCACACCCTGGAGTGTGTGGCTGTAGCCCGGTTGATGGTTGTATGTGTACATTGTTGTGAATTGTAGCCGTGTGGTTGACTCACCTCGCATGATCTCGGTGTGCGCTCACAGAACAACTCGATTTTAATCTCTCCCAGATCTGTATGAAGAGTAACGGCCTGCGCAACACACAGCAGAGAAATCACCACTGAAACCTGCTCAAACGTAACACACACCACTTCTATGACGTTAACTAATGGTAGGTGCGAAGCTAAGTCTGCTGCCTGGGGATAAAACACAAGAACATTACGGCGTAACACACGCAAAATTAGCTGAGTGGCTTCAGATAAACTAAACTAAATTAAAGCAAAACGCCAATCGGAAATGTAGTGGAAATGTTGTGCTGGTTATATTTTGAGAAGAATGTGTGGGAAATATCCACAGTAAAACATTTACCATTTCAAACGCTTCGTCTACGAACCAGTGTGTCGGGGAAACATGTCCGTGCGAACGTACTCCGTGTTGAATGGTTCCAGACCGAAGGCGTGTACAAAAGAAAAGGAAACTGATTTGATAAATAATTTGATTTGATTTGATGATAAACGCGATTGAATGATGTATATATTCATGTTTTTAATGCAATTTCACCAAACCCCAATTTATTATTTATCATTAAATAAATGTTGTTATATTAGTTGTGTGAAGATTTAGTTCTATTCTGTAAGTCAGTGTCTATAGTGTACTGTTACTTTAAGTAGTCGCAGCTATAGGACGTCAAAGCTGCTTTTTTTCACTTTTTCAGTCAATATATATTAGCATGTTTATATGCATGTTCTCATGTTTTTTTTTTTTTTTCGACTTTTTTAAAAATGTTTTTACTTTTTTGACATTTTTGGACGAAATACTATACTATGACGTTATGGTCAAAATTTGGACGACATACCAACATTTTCCGTTTTTTCACTTTTTTTCACCTCATTCGTGTGTGTGAGCATTTTGCATGTTTTTATGGATGTTCTGACGTTTTTTTCATTTATTGACATTTTTGCCATTTTTGGACGACATGCTATACTATGATGTTTTTGGTCAAATTTTAGATTATTTTTTTCTTTTTTTTCACTTATCTTGACCTCAGTCATATATTTGAGCAGTTTGCATGTGTTTATGCATGTTTTCAAGTTTTTTTTATTTTTTGACTTATTTTAATTTTTTGACATTTTTGACATTTTTGGACGTCATGCTATACTATGACGTATTTATCAAAATTTGGACAACATGCTATTTTTTGTTCACTTTTCTTCACCTCATTCATATATTTGAGCATTTTGCATGTTTTTATGCATATTCTCAAGTTTTTTTCAATTTTTGCCATTTTTACATTTTTGGACATTTTTGACATTTTTGGATGTCATACTGTACTATGATGTTTTGGTCCAAATTTGGACAACATACTAAACTTTTTAGTTTTTGTTTTCACTTTTCTTAACCTCATTCATATATTTGAGCAGTTTCCATGTTTTTATGCATGTTTCCAATTATTATTTTTTTTTTACTTTTTTTCATTTTTTGACATTTTTGACATTTTTGGACGTCATACTGTACTATGACGTTTTGGTCAAAATTTGGACAACATTCTTAACGGTTTTTTTTTTCTTTTTTTTCAATTTTCTTCAACTCATTTATATATTTGAGCAGTTTCCATGTTTTTATGCATGTTTCAAAGTTTTTTTTACATTTTTTCGTTTTTTGACATTTTTGACATTTTTGGACGTCATACTATACTATGACGTTTTGGTCAAAATTTGGACGACATACTAAACTTTTTTTTAAACTTTTTTTTCAATTTTCTTCACCTCATTCATATATTTGAGCAGAGTGCATGTGTTTATGCATGTTTTCAAGTTTTTACTTTTTTTTAAAACTTTTTTTCATTTTTTGACATTTTTGCCATTTTTGGACGTCATACTA
>JAFBJU010003978.1:71546-222651 GCA_016785305.1 Colistium nudipinnis | reverse complement strand
TTAAACATGTCGAAAACACTCCAAATTCACACAGGAACATCGGGAGTGACTAAAAATAGGGCAGCTGCATTTCATTTTTTAAACCCATACTCCCATAGGGGCCCCATTATTTATCATCCCTATGTATATACCTATGTATTTTTTTTCTATCTGTGCTTGTGGTTACTTTTTCTAGATCATTTTATTATAGCCCTGTTAGAGGGAGCCTGAAACTCAAAAATTGCGTCAAAACATTTAATTGTTGTAATTGTTATGCATATGAGCAAAAACGTCATTTAGTATGTCCTCCACAAATTCATCAAAACTTCTTAGTATGGTATGTGATCTTAAATTTCACCAAAGATGTCTGGTGTAGCATGTCTTTAAAAAATGCATCAAAACATCATAATAAAGTTTGTCATCCACTATTGGACCAAAAACACTATATTATATTACAGGGTGCGAAATACCCCCCTTTTACCCCCAATTTTGCAAGTTCAAAATATCCTCGGTGTCATGATTGAGCATTGTAAGCGGCTAAGTGGCCGCCAAAGAAACCTCTTTTGAGTTCGCAGTTATGTTATAAAGTGGCACTCACATGGAATACTTAAGTTGGTTTTCAGGAGTACACCTTTTATGGTTTGTCACCTTAAACTTGGTGAATCATGTGTTTCGTTTTGTTTTAGATAAAGTAGCTAGATCTGTTTTGCTAGCATGTTAGACTTCGGTTGCAGTTTGCATCGGTGGTTGTGCAATAAACCCCTGTTGTGTATACAGACTTCTTTCACATGTTCTTATTAATGTAGGCGGTAACAAACCAATATCCCTATCAAAAGAACAGTGTTTTTGAGAATACTTTTTGATGAGAAGATGCTTTTGAACATTAAATATATCATTGATAATTTGCACATTTCAAACTGCATTCTAAAGATTTACAAAGCTGTTTATCTATGAATTATAATATGAAAAAGGATTCACCAGAATGAGAAGGTTGTAGTAGGGCAGGAACATTAACATGGGTACCTGCAGGCAGTTTTTCAAAATAGCAGGTAAAATTTCTGTCAACTTGCAATATTGCAGGCAACGAAAAAAAAGTATTCCACACCCTGTATTATGTCTAACAAAAACTAATCAAAACGTCAACGTATAATATTTGGTAAAAAAAACATCATAAAGTCATAGTATAGTATGTCGTCCAAAAAGTTTGTGAAAACATCTGATATAGTATATCGTATGAATGCTGTTCTAAATTTGACCAAAAAATACATAGTATATTATGTCAATGAAAAATTTCTAAAAGTGTGGTAAAATATCGTGTCAGATTCAGCAAAACATTACAGTATACTATTTTGCCCAAAATATCACCAAAAACGTTATAGTATAGTTTGTGAACCAACATTTCTTCAAAATGTCATTGAATGGTAAAAAATTACCAAACTGATATAGCATAGTGTATTGTCCAATACATGGCCAAAAGTGTCCCCTCCTTTGTAACAACAACAACCTGTCTTTGGTGAGTCATGGCCTCGCAAGGCAGCACCTCCTGCACGCCAATGACACACTCTCTCCCAGCTACAGACAATAATTTAAGTCCTCATGCAAATGACACATGAGGACATAAGTATCTCGATTAGCTTGACACTTCACAATAACTAATGCTTCCTAAGATGGCAGAGCAGGCTCCATTATTTTCCAGAGCTTCAATAAATTACCTTTCCCTGTGACCTACTGGAGTAAAAACACCTAATTTGTTCAATGTGACACTTCATTATAAATAAGTAACACAGGGCTGTCACATGGACTTACATCTCAGTATGAATGAGAATAAGGCACCATACGCAACAGGACTGGGACAGAATCCGTGAAACTGTGAGGACCAAAGCCAATGCTACAGTTACTAAAGAGCCAACTTTATTGAAACCCAGCTCACACTTGGGTTCCTAGTATCTGATCTCCAACATAAATGTAAGCCATTTATTTGATCAGTGACTCTTTGGCTGTATATTCTATTCAAAAACCACCTGTCACCTATAATGGAGCTGAGGAAGTACTATCAAGCGGGAAAGCGTACCATTTCAGACAAGGAATCATCACAGAATCATCTGAAATCCATTACAGTGAGAATCGCACACAGAGAAGGAAAACAAAAATGACCTCAAAACTAGAAAAGACATGTGTACAATAAAAAAAATGCATCAAAACTACACTATACCATGATGTATAGACACCAAATTCACCAAAACGTCATATTATTTTGTATAAATATTTCTTCCAATATTTAACCAAAAACATAATAATATAGTGTGTTGTCTAAAATTTGACCAAAAATGTCATAGCTCAATATGGTGTCCAAAATATGACAGAAAGGTCACGCGATAGTATGTCGTCCAAAATGTGAAAAAAGTCATAGTATAGTTTGTCGTCGAAAATGTCAAATATACATCATAGCATAGTAAGCTATCCAAACTCGAAAAGTTGTATGTCATTTCATAGAACAGTATGTCAGGATTCGAACTAATACAGAAAACAGAAAACAATAGAGTGAATTCTGCAGCATTTAATAAATAAATAAAAATAAGGGGGCTCTCAAACTGCGACTCCTCACAACAAGGCATCGACAATAGCGCAAAACCATCTCAATTGGTCCTTTCACCACCTTACCAAAGCTAGAACTTGTATCCGATTAAAAATATCAACAATTACTGTATTTAATTGTACTAATTGTTGCTTTTTTTTCCTCCCTACTGCATCGTTCGACCGAACAGTCCAATAGCAAAAGTCCCTCACCACAAGATTAGAAACAGAATTTAAATTGTTTGTTTTGATCAATCAAAAGTCCAAAACCAAAAGGCCCAATGACACAAATAGAATAAAAGCTGAAAAAACCTTCACTCCTAAAGTTGCAGTGAATATTTGACATAACTTTATAGAACTCTATAAACTATATTTAGATGGGTAATAGACTGAATGCTCCAATCAACAATTTCCTCGCAATTCATCGCTGCATTCATAGTACATCAGTACATCACTCAAAAAGTGGGGAACACAAATAGGTTATTTAATTCTCCGACATCTCTATGACAAGTATGAAGTTACAGTCAGTATCCAGTTAGCTTGATTGTCCTCTGGTCACAAAATCCACCTGGCAGTTCAAGAGATCACAACCTATCACCTTTTATCATGTTTGTCATAACCTGTTCCAGCTCACAATTATGTGTATAGAACTTCAAATATGCCAGGGCCAGTTGCCAGGTAACCACAAGAAGTCACTATACTCATAATAGAAATCTAAGAAATCCATCAAACAAAAAATAGTGGTTTTCTCTTAGTAAGCGCTATCATACAGGATTGACAATGGTATCACTCAATCTATGTATTGATGAGAAAGCAAATAAATGTATTTCCCAATGTGTGGAACGTTTTTCTTTAACAACAGTTTTCTGGCAATAATCCACAGCTGTGTGCAAGTCAAAACTAGAGGGAGACGTGTGACCATCCCACAGGCTCACACTCATTCAAACGTCAACAAGCGACAACAAGCAGGAAATCCTCAGGTACAACTTGAGAAGGTTAAGTAAATCTGTAAACTACTGAGGTAAACTTTCAACTTTGAGAACAGCATGACTCAGGTCGGTGTTCAGAAAAAGGAGTAGGGCCACTTCCTCTTAGATAATGTCATTACTTCAATTAACTGACATGAGATAATCTGTCTTTTCTAAATATACTGTATAAGATGAAAAAAAAGTCATTGTCACATGGAATACCTGGAATGCCCTGCGTCCGCTGGGAGATGACAGGCAGGTGACTGCACGTTGGTCGACAAGGTCCAAAGCTTGCAACGCACAAGGCCCGAAGACAAACTTCAGACTGAAAGAAATAAAGAACTATGTCATTTTCGATATTTAATGAAACTCGGGTTTAATATAGAAGCGAGACAGTACAATTCTACAAGACAGTATACAGTCTTCACACAGTAGAAAATCTGTGGATTTAAGATATATTTAAAACTGATGATGCAGCAGGCAGGCTATTATGCCAGGAAATGTTTCAGTAAAGACACAAAGCAGCATCATGACATCGTGTCTCAGTGCTCTGTCACTATGGCAAAATTCTCCCTCAGTGTGGCTTCTGCCCTTCAAACCCACTCAGAATCAGCCTCATGTTTTACTCTGACCATAATTTAGACAGGCAACAAAAACTGGATGTATTGACAATCGTAAAGTCAAAAACTCATGGGTGATGACAGGCAATTAAAATAAGATGGCAACAAATCAACATTTGAAATGGCATTTAAGGAAAATAGGATGATTTACACTTACGCAATAAGCAGGTCATCAGGAACTGGAAAAAAGAATGAACATTAAATTCTGTGTGTTTGTTTGTTTTATCAAAATTAAATCCATTTCAAGGATATAATTAATTCCCAAACAGTGACAATCTAACAAAAAATAGCATAAGTATCATTATTATAGATAGATAGATTACTTTATTTATCCCCGTGGGTAAATTACAGAGAATATTTTCTTTGTTTAAGGCCAAGTGTTTTCATCCTGTAACACAAATAACTGTATTTATACTGTATGTAAAGGGAGAACACTGAAACCCATACATCATGTGATGACATCAATAAATCAATCAAGACAAAATTGTGACTTTCAGAAAATGCATCTTCGTTTTGTTACCCGTTTCTTTTAATAATGGCCACTGTTTTCAAATTCTTATAAAAGGTCACTTTTCCCCCCCAGAAACTCATAACATAAGTGATGGCTGATGATATTTCCCAGTGAGCACAATATGCCTTTTTCACTGCACCCACCGTTGTAAATAAATAAATCAATCAGGGCAGGTGTGGTCATACAGGTGTGGGATACAAGTGTCGACGCGAAGATGAACAACATTAGAGCATTTCTAACCAGTCAGTCACAGAGTCTGCTGTGCAGAGACAGATGACCTTAAAGTGGACACCTAATCCAAGAGTCAATGTTAATTATCAGGCTGATAAATGACTGCTGTGGGGGGAAAAGGGGTACGTTCTTCAGGTGTCAAACGTGTAACAACATTGACCCCAGGCGGCCAACATGCTGTACTACACCAGGTTTAACATTTTAGATTAACATAAACTCGAACAAAACTTGTGCTAAAAAGACATCGCTCTGAAGCGTACGCGAGACAGGGACATTTAGTGAACGGAAATGAGAAGAACTTCTGACGAAGGACAGCCACTGTCCTGTCCTATGTCCAGCAGCAGTTAATCAGCCATGCTACGGGTAGTCAGCAGGCTACTGCACAAGTGGACATACACGTCAATCTCAGGTCAGGTTGTGTTTTCTTACTTTGACACGTGTCCGCGTGTGTTTTCTGGATGTCCCGGAAGAGCTGCTCAGCCACTGCAGGTAGGAAGGAACCCATGTCTCTGATCGCGTTGCTTCACGACGTCTTCTACAGGCTACAACCGTTATGTTACCGCTTCCGGCTCGAAGTTCTACTTCCTCTTTAAAAAAAATATATCAAATTATATTTACGGAGGCCGTAAGCAAGGCAGTGTCAATACATCATTATTTTCCATGTATCTGATTCAGATTTTTTTCATATGCATTAATGCAGGTGACAAGAGACATGAGATCAACAACAACAGGCTTCTCACATAGAGGAAATTTAGTTGAGGTCTAAGTAATAACTAACCAATGAGCTAGCATGTAATAGACTGCCTTTGTTAAACAAATATTTGACATCTCATAGCAGCAAAAACAAATGCATTATTAAAAAAAAATTATTGCCCTATTCCCTTTTGCTGCAAAGATATTTCTAATAGATTTAGGAAACTGTAATTTAAGAAAACCCAGAATATAAAGTGACAGGACTGCAGCAAACTAACACCATAACAACATGATGTACAACAAAATGTTCATACTGCTTAACTGGATGAGGATAAAGTGCAACATCCTATAAATTTAAAGGATGAGAGACCTATCAAGAAACTACACATTTTTCAGTGGTGGAGAACTGATCCACTTTATTTGATTGGTCTGAACTCTTGTAATAGCCTACTAAGAGACATTGTGCGATACAAACATTGCATTTCAACATCATAGGATACATGGGTTTTCAAGTCTTAATTTCAAAAAAGACAAATAAAGTCACCACTGTGTGTTTGATAGAGAGCTGAAAAGATGCTCTAATTCTTTTTCGGCTTCATGTCGGATTTTCTTTAAGATTCAAGTTTGTAAACTTTTTTGTCATTGCCTTTGTAAACACATAACACCCCATCCAAGTAGGATGAATAACAAAGATGTTGTAAATTACAGGAAATAAAAATCTGAACATGTGCTATAACAAATGATTCAAAATGAAAGAAAGAAATAAAATATCAAGATTAGAGCAGAATTGATTAGTTAGCTGAGCAAAGTGAAAGTGGAAAAAAGCCAAAATATGGTATTTCATTCACATATCTAAAAAAAGAAAAAAGATTTGCAAAGGAACATTACCGCCATTTATGAAGTTGACCGAGTATAGTTCATATTCTACTGCTTATGCCTGTTGATTGACACAATGAAAGCAGAGATTAAATGCACATGGTTTTGGATCACTGTGACAGCAAACTCCTTGACATTAAATGGTACCATACAATTGTTACTGTGATGCAAGTGTCACATTAAAAATTCATGTACCAGAAACAGGAAATGACAGGAAGTCAAAAACATCCAGATTTCTGTGAGTGGTGGGAGAAGCTTAAAGCACGTCTTAGGATATTCCTGTGCTGGAGGATGAATAAGTTACACAGCAGGTAGTATGCTTTTCGTTGTCAAAAGCTACAAAGCAAAAAAGTGCAACAATGGTGCAGACCATTCTTTATGTTTGGTTAGTTTTGTCTTTTTGTGTAATGGAAAGACAATTTACAGAGTTCAGATTTTTGTCAGGATAGTATAAAAAAAAAAGGGACTACAGAAACAAATACAAACATCGAACACCAACGTATATCTCTGAGAAAATTACTTAAAGCTGCCTTCTTTCTCAAGTCACACGGCATGGCAAAACTGTCCAAACAAAAGAAGAAAAGAAAGGTTCCTGACATACTTAAATGTTTTTTTTAACCAGGACAACATTGCAGAGCAGATCATTCTGGACAGGCTGGAAACTGCAGAGAGAGACAGCGACATGTGTCCTACTGTGGTCAGCTCTATTGAAAAAAAAAACCGTATTGGCTCACTTTATTTAATCAGAGTGGGTCTGGAAGTAGTCATAAGGACATCTTCTCTAAATTAAGCTTATATCAGACATTTCACCTTTCTGTTATAACACCAGTGTTCTCAACTTTTGAAGACATTTCTCTGTCCATAACTGGGTGAGAAGTGACATAAACTATCTGATCATTGCAACCCATTAATCCTCTCCACTGTGTTGGTAAAGACAGGCCTCGGATATCAAAGACATTTGAAACATTAATCTGTGTTTTGTCTTGACCGTGAATACCCATGAAATTGAGGCTCTGGTGGTGCTTGACAGATGGCGCACAGGGCAGCACAATCTCTGTGCTCCACTCATGGCCAAGTACAAACCACAGGCCTGGTCTCTCTTCGCGTCGCTCTGCTAAGAATATTAAAATAGGGGTTGGTTGACCTGGGGTTGGAGATGGACTGGGGAAACCAGCTGTGAAATAAAAGATTATACCCCTACTCTTCCCATTTAAAGTGGATACATTTAAAAGCGACATTAAAATAGGAAATAATCAAGGTAAGAAAAACACTGCAAAAAGTTACTCTATTTACATACAATGATTTTCTTAAAGACAAAGAATATCTTTACAGAAATCAAACAAAATTCAGAAATAATCTCTTATTTTGTTTTTTTTTTACATATTACGTTCTTCATCTTTACTTATGTCATCCCCTCAGTCGAGTTCTCTTCTGGAGCTTCTGGACAAAGTAAGTCTTGCTCTGGAGAACCCTGCCAATCACAGGCTGCTGCTTGTACCCTTAGCTAAAAGCCTGGTGGGCGCCTTAGCACCAAAATTAAAAATGACACCACTCCATCAACATGTCACACTTGCTAGTGAGCAAGGATAGTTCTGGGAGGGGGGGTGGGGGGTGGGATAAACAGACAAGCCTCAGTGCAGGTGTCTCTTGCGGAGCTGTAGCAAGCAGGGCTCAGTCATCACTGTCTGAAAGTGCCTCATATTGCTCTGACAGCAGAGACTGCCACACACGCTGCTGGGTAGCAGGGGCGCTGGTCGGAGGTGGCTGTTGTTGTTGTTGTTGTTGTTGTTGTTGTTGTTGTTGTTGTTGTTGTTGTTGTTGTTGCTGCTGTTGCTGTTGCTGCTGCTGCTGCTGCTGCTGGCTCTGTATGGATGGTGAGGCAATGGAGGTTGGTGGTGTGCTGCTTAGTATGCGCATGGTCAAAGGGTTGTAAGGGAACTGCATGGAGCCTGGGAAAAGAAGTGGAGAAAATAAAAATAAATGAAAATAAACTGCAAGTTGTTTGTCTTTGTCACACCAGATAGAATGTTTGAACAAAGAAAAAACGTCTCACCTGTGGATGAGGGTCGGTCATCCCAATTCCACTGGGGTTGGGCTTGAGCATGTCTGTGATAATCTCCCTCAGAGTGGACGGAGGACACCGAAGAGGGACGCTCACCTCCAGCGTAGGCCGGTCCCAGGTTAGGCGACTTGGATTTCCGGCTGTTGGCTTTGCCCTGTTTCTGCTTCCCTGTAGAGTCAAATAGACATACTGTATAACATCTGCAACCTGTTAAACAGGATATGTTCTCAACATGTGTTATGTTTGGAATTACATTTGTGCATACCAATACTGGGTGATCGGTTTGCCTCCTGACGGCCATCACTGCCTGAACCAGCCCCTCCCTGGTGCTCCTCCTGTCTCTCCTCCAAGTTTCCCATCAAAGCCTTGCGGATTATGTCCTCCAGGCCCAGGTTACTGGCTGGATCACTAAAGGAGTGATTCCTGGCGTTGACACTGCCTACAAACCAAACAACAAATAAGTGGGGATGGTGAGAGTGAGTGTTGATTATTGAAGTGAGTTTCCTTGCTACTTACTTGAACTGGTAACAGCAGGCAGGTTGAAAATCTCGGTGCCTGGCTGCGCATTTCCTGCAAGACATTTTTTAGCAGTTGAAAAACTAGGTGAAAAAAATGCGTTCAAAATGAGCTTGAAAAACCAGGACTACATTTCTGACACAAAAGTCTGAGTTTGTTTCATCATCTAATGCATGCATGTTAGTTTGAAGGAATAACACAAGACCCACTTACCAACATCATTATCACCGACACCAGAGGAGTTCAACTTACGAAAGATTTCCTGCTTCTTCGATCTCACCATTGGTGAGGTGTTCTCCAACTTGGTGAAGAAGGATGGGAGATAGCTGACATTCCCTGGGGACCTTGAGTCATTCCTTGAACCAGATAAAGGGTAAAGAGTCAAACAGCAAAGAGGTAACTACTGGCTCAACACACCCTTAGAGAGACCAGGGACTTTTAGGTTTAGGAACTCAACTGGGACATCAAATGGCTGTTGACAAAGGAAAACATTTTGCCTACTGATATCCTTACAAGAACCTCATTCACGTCAATACAGTCATGCGTAAAATGTCAGGGCGATAACAGTTAACCATCACTATCAATGTGTAATTCTAGTGTCAACATACTATTTCCTATCCACAAAATTTGCATTCAAAAGCTGCACAAAGAAAAATTCCCCTCTACTCTACACATTTTGTAATCAAACTACTCCTGAAAAACGGACTTTAAATCTATCCGAGCTGTGCAGCACCAGTACCTGATCTCAGAATTGTCAGCCTCTCGCCTCTGAGGTGGAGGTCCACCGACCTCCTGTTTGTCCATGCCATGGTAGCTCTGTGGCGGAGAAATCGGTTCATAGTTCTCCATTGGCCTGCCTCCTCGCTCTGGAGACTTACCAGGTCTTGACAGGAAAGAAAGAGGTTAGAGTTAAGGCACTCTTTTTGTCACTTTTGTCAAGGGTGGCGATCATGACCGGTATATACCTGGCTCTGGGTTTGTCAGGGGCATTCTCTGGTGAAACTCTACTGGAGGGTCTCTGATGGTGCAGCGCCTGGACCTGGTTCTCAGGACTGTAGCGGCTCTGTACCTTGGCTCGGCCCGAAGAGGAGACGGATGGTACAGCGCTCTGGAATGTTGAAGAAGCAGAGGAAGACACTGGGGCAGGGTCCTGATTCCGGGCAAAGTCCTGGGTTATGATATGCTGCATGACAGGAACCACAAATCCAGGTGAATTAGTCACGATGGGATAATGTACATTGTAAATTTGACATGTGCTGCTTTATTTTTGATATTTTATAGCATTTGTTTTACCGAAATGTGATCTGCCAAGGTCATGACTCTGTGAGTCTTGGGGACCTGAGAGTAGCTGTCTGCCTGGGAGGAAGGAGGCTGATGGGAACTGGGCTGCGGCTCCCCTGATGGTCTGTAACGACTCATGTCATAGGCCCGCATTCCAGCTGGTGAGGTTTGACCAAGAAGTGTGTTTTTTTATTGGAGAAAGAGAGGGTTGAGGTTAGGGTTTATGAGATAGGGAGAAGCTGGTACGATGTAGGTCAGCAGGAAGTGATCTATTTCTCCCTGAACGTGACAAGAATTACTTAAAGGGATTCTGGTGACTAAACTGGTGAAGAGGAATAGTATCTGATCGTCTCAAATGAAAAGGTCAGTCAGAGTGCAGTCATTCAAGTTATGTTACATTTACTCAGCTAGTAGCTAAATCAGGTTTTCACAGCCAACTCAATCATAACGCAGTTATATGACTATTTCCAAGAATTCAACCTGAGTTTGTGTATATACCTGCTGCCTGTTGGTGCCCATCTTCTGGTTTCTCCTGTTGCACTTGTTGGACTGGGGAACTAGCAGGACTGATCACCTCAATGGCTCCTCCACCGGTATTGTCATATCGACTAGAGGACACTGTAGAGCAAATATGAACATAAAGGGGCCCAATGTTGACTTTTGATCGTGTTATAAGTAAAAACGTCATTTATGTGCTCGTCAAACTCACAACTGCTAGAGGAATCAGAGCTTTGAGAACCTCGTTCTCGTGAGTCCTTGTCAGAAGCTATCTGCCGCGTGATGATGACATCAATGAAGCTGGCGGCTGTGATAGTCGTCTTTCCGCGAGTACGAAGCTCCTCTTCAATGCGGGACTTCGAGGTTTGAGGTCCTTTCTCCTTTGACCCAACGCCAGCGCCTTCAGAGTAAGCTGAATGGGGCCTACCCCCCGGCAGAGACATAGCACCATATGGTGACTGCATGGATCGTCTTTCTGCCTCCTGTTGATGCTGCTCAGAGAGGCTTGCTGCACGCCGAACGGCAGCCGCTGAGGACATTTCATCATCTCGCTCATGTTTGCTCTCCTTCGCTTTGGACACATCCATCTGAGGGGCAGAGGCTGCAGCATCCACCAGTGCAGCCAGAGCATCAGCGGCAGTACTGTATCGAGAGCTACTTTGTGCTGCTGATGTTGCTGCAGCTGTATGGGGCCTGATGAGGATATAAAGAAATAAAGATATTACACATGTTCTAAGGTTGCGTTCAGGTGTAAGACATGAATTATCTGTGTAATCAAACTCTTTTCTTATTGTCCAGACTTTTAAGGTAAACTAGGGATATCTGGACAAATCCCCAGGCATACTTGTAAACATAAAGACAGAGTAGATGAGTAAGTTAAGAGTGGGCTAACTTACATTAGAGAGGTGATGACACTCTTGCCCTGGAAAATGCTTGGCCGCTGTTGAACCACTACGTCCTGTGTCCTGAGCGAGGGTGAAGGAGAGTGCTGATATCCGCGGCTCCCTGGCCGGCCTGGCTGCTCTTGTCCACCTTATAAACAAAGAAAGATTGATTCAAATTACAGTCCTCGGCTTCCTGTATAAAAAGAATATTAACATCATCATCTCATTTGTGTAGCATAAAAAAAAATTGACCTCCACGCATGTATTCATTAGTTCGGTCCCGCTCTCGTTCTCGCATTTCCCTCTCTCGCTCCCGCTCTCTCTCCCGTTCCCTCTCGCGCTCCCGCTGCTCCCTTTCCCTCTCCTTTTCCCTCTCTTTCTCCTGCTGCTCCCGGTCACGCTCCCTCTCCCGTTCCCTCTCCGCACTGGCAACAGCGGCAAGATGGGCTGAGTGACCTGAAGAGAACAATGAGAAACACCATAAACATGTTCATTCATAAACCTAAAGTCATTTGGTCTATCAGAATGGATCAGAGCCACAACCGTGACAGTTTTGTCTTGGAAAATTGCTATGTTTATTACTTGAGACAACAGAATACTGCTGCTTGGCTATTATATGCTTAAAATGTAATTTATAATTAAACACATTAAAATGAATGTGTTTCTAAGATCATCATAATCTTAATTGGAGTAAAACAAGAGTTTTTCAATACAAAATGGAGACAAAAAAAGAGGTCAGGACCTGTCAGATCACTTATCATTGAGCAAGAACTCATCACCGTTTTTATCCCTCAAGGTTTTATAACAGGGAATCAGCCTTAATGTAAAATTGGGCTAATACCAGAATGAAATACAAGTAATCGCAAAGCTTTGGCTGCATAAAAATGTTACACTTGAAAACTTATGAATGTCACATATCAATCCATAAATGTTGTGCCCTTATAAATGATCTGTTCAGGAGCACAGCCTCTCTTTTTTGTATTTACATAATGAAAACAATTCTATTGCCATGCAACAGTCAAGTTTGGTGAAAAAGTCTTCCCAGTGTAACTCCAGCAAGATTCAACTTGATCTGTAACTGGACAGGCTGAACTGACCTTTGACACCTCAGGCCAATGCAGGGCAGCACTCTTAAAAAGGTGCGAGGGAACATGGGGATCTTGGCAAGGTAGATAAGGGAACACGGGGAGTAGGGGTAGGGAGGGGAGGGGTCCTCACCTGGCGATATGGAGGTTGGGTTGAAAGCCCTAGGAGGGAAAGGGGTCTGAGCTCCAGGGAGGTAGGCCATGTGTTCCAAAGTGTGAGTACCTGTTCCCCCAGGGTGAGGCAACAGGATAGTTGGAGGCATCTGGGCTAGATCAATAATCCCTTTTACAGACAGAAGCAAAGGGCCAGCGGTGAACAACAACAACTGATCCATCAATTTTTGAATGTATGAACACCGTATACACTAAGCTGTAACCCATCACCTTTCTCTGTTAGTGGTCCCAAATACAGATTGATTAGTAAGCAATGGGGCTGCAAAAAGAGTGGATTAGTGGTCAACTTGTAAGAACCAACCACTCAGCTGGATGACTATACCCACTTGGGGAATTGAAGAGTAGTAGTCGAATCATTTGCAGCCCCAATATTAAAAGCAAATCAATAGAATTTCTCATGGTCATTTGCTTCTTGGAGTCTGGAAAAGGTAGCCACTACTTCACAAGCACACAATCTGCACACTACAGCCCCTCCAACCCATGGCCTCTCTCCTGCCTGATTTGGCAGGTGAGAAAGGTTCAGCTGGTGGAAGGCCATACCTCTTGCTCCAGCTGCGTAAGGGATAGTGACAGGCTGCTCCCGTGGTGATAATCCGCGGGTCATTTCAGGCCGAGGAATGACTTGCATCTGCTGGGAAGTGATATAATCGTTCAGGATGGTCTGTCGCGTGTTCTCCATGGTGTACAGCTGATAAGTGTTGTGGTAGTTTGTTGGGGATGGCTGCCTGGAGAACATGAACGCTGTAGATGAGGACAGAAGGAAAACAAAACACATGAACAGAAGGCTTACAGATAACGATCACAACTGCTGACGTCAATAGCTGTAAAAGATCCAGGACATATAATGCGTATGAATTAGAGGGCCTAAGTTGCTATCATCAATTTACTCGGATTCAAGGATAATATCATTTTGTTTGGGGTTAGGTTTGCAAAGAGTGGAGAGGGTTTTAACACAGTACCAGGATCCAGCACTCTGTGGAAGGCCAGCGTGGAGTCAAGATGTGGAGGCAGGTGGGCTCGGTATACTTCCCCTGGACCAACAGGCCGGTGATGGGGGTCGAAGGGGCTGTGAGAGGCTACGGGGTCACCACTTGACACTGGAGACTTTGCTGGGACGTTGTCCCTCTGCGTTGGTGTCATGGCACTCTTTCTTTCATGAGCAGCAGATTTCACAGAGCTCATACCACCTTTGTAGGAGAGAGAAACCCACACAGCTCATTTGATTAGTTGGTTACACAAGAGGACGAACACCACGTTATGACGTGGCTGAAATCCAACATGTAGAATTGAAGTTCACTCAATGACCTTGACAGTGGGTGCACATTACGTACGACTTCTAATGTGCTTATTCAGTCACGTACGGTGACCTGGCTTAGCAAGGTAAGAGTCTAATTCAATTTTGTCTAATACTATAATGATGGTGTTAGACCCTAATATACCCTCTTGAGCACGTCCCAGCATGGGTGAACCTCTGGATGTGGGGTTTGTGCTGTAGTTGACAGGGGTCCTGCGGGCATTGGCATCTTCGTACATGCTCGGGCTAAGCTGGGATTTGGCTGCCTCCTGGTGTGTGGAGCGCAGGACAGAGGTGGTGGAGTTAACCACAGAAGTGTGGCGTACTGTCTTGTTATCCTCGTATTTGGCTCGTTCCATGGCTTCGAGCTGGGGCATGTTGTGGGAAAGCTTGGATGGGCTGGTGATTAAGGACTTGACATTGTGCTTGATAGTCGACTGGTTGAGAGAGTGTATCTGGTAAAAAAAAAAAGGGGGGCAACAATAGGTCAGACATAAATTCAATGTTTATTTGCTGAAAATAGATTTAAACACTGGCAAAGTACAACAGTATAATGGCGTGCACACCAGTGCTTCGTAACTCAAACTGTCATACCTGAGACATGGAGCCCTCCATAACCCTCCTGTCTGACATATCCGGGGTCTTGCAGATGTCCTGGCCAGACTGTTCTTGCCTGGGAATTTCGTGAATGGAACGTCCCATCTCTTTAATAGTATTCACTCCCTCATACGGTTTGCCTTTGCCAATGCCACCTTCAAAGGACCGAATGGGTGGACTCTCTCGCTTTATCTGCTTTCCATACTTCATGGCATCTTCGTAAGTCTCTGCAGCAGTTCTTGGGGTTCCTAAAAATGGCATTAAAATGTTTTAGCTTTTCTTATTATTTCATACGGCTATTGAGAGGCAGCGACTTGAGTTTTAACATGCTTTACCCTGCATGATGGATCCAGGGATCATTGGTCTTTCCTTAGAATCTCCGTGGACGCCATCTCTAGGCAAGGCTCTGCTAATTAACCCTGAGAAACAAATAAACACTGTCACACACCTGATACAGAACAAACAAACCAGCACACTTATTGTTCACTTCGTGAAACACAAGCAGTACCCTCGATTGGAGCTCCTTCCCTGCCAGCGTGTCCCCTGCCCATGGGTCCTTCCATCATGTCGTAAGTGCGTTTCATCTCATGACCAGTTCTGGGGCTGCGCGTGTTTTCTCTGGGGTTCTTGATAGCTTTTGGGAATAAAATGTATGAACATGTTTTTATACTCGGTAAAGAAATACATTATCATTATTTAATATATCACTTAACTATAACTCACCATCAAAGGAGAGAATGTGACCACTCTTGCCTTCATAAATGACATGACCCTTAGCCAGCTGTTCTCCTCTTGCCTTGTCTTGGATGTTCAGGTCCTCTGTGGCCAGCTTTGTGATTGTGCCTTTCAAGAGATCTGCAGCAATGCTGGACTGAGGAAGGGCCGGTGTGCCCTATTTCAGAAAGAATCAACATTTTAATACAACATAGGGCTCCAGACTATGACCAAAATTGTTGCATGTGACTATGCACATGACTATTCATTGAATGTGTTTACATGGTTGCATTCATAAAGGGCACAGTGATAGGCTGTTTTGGGGCCTGTACATCCTGATTGCTGCATGAGAAATTAAGGTTTAGAGTACCGGTAGTGTTTTTTTCCTTCTCCATAGGCTCAGTGGGTCTACACTTTCATCAGATGCACTCCGATGAAAGGAATGAAACAATCCATGCAGATTGCCTTGTTGTTTACCACCACCATAACCAAAAGATTTAAGAGATGTACAGCTTATTTAAAATATAAAAATATATTCAATGGAAATAATATATTTTTATATAAAAAAATTAATATCATTAATATAAAATGAGGAGAGGAAGACGATGATTGCTAAGTCGAGCCAATGTGAAGTACAGACTCAGACACAAACAACGAAGCAGTGAAAAAGTACTATTTGGCCCGGATGAGCATGCTAAGATGTGTGTATTGTCAGCTTTGTGTCCAGTCCAGGTGACTCTAAACTTGTTATTAGGTCAACACAGTTAAAGGTTTTAACAGACATGCCAGAAAGAAAAAACGCAACCCGCAGGGGCCTATGCATCACCTGAAACACTGAGCTTCTTAACAATTCTTTTCAGAGGTTAGATAAGTGTAATCCCTTAATGAGAAGTTGAAGAAGAATAATAGTCATAAAGTTCAACACTGCCTGTAACACAGTGGAAGAGGAACCCCCACCAACGCTATAATCTGGAGCTCTGCAACAAAATTAGAACTGTAATGGTTTTATCTATTCAAAGCTTAGATCTGAAAGTTAGCCTAAAAAAACACTTCATCCAGTCATACCTGAGTAATTGATCCTCTGAAAGCCAGACCTTCACCCACTTTTGCTGGGTTACTTCTGCCATCCTGTATGGAGGAAATTGCTCCTGGGGAGATCCAAAGAGATTCAAAAACACAGTCAAGATATGTGTGCGCAATGACTTCAAATGGAATTAAACAAATGCTTACATTTGTAATAAATAAAGTAAATGCAACTAAATTTGGCTCCCATTCAACCATTTTCACCCACTGCAGAATTGCTGTGTATTTGTCTGAGCTCAAATGTATTGTGTCATCATTTATGGGTAGAGTGATGATTTTTTGAATACTTTTCAGTCAAACTAGAAAAAATTCAGCAGATTTTATCGATGGCATGGAATTGCCTTTGTCGAACAGCATGACATTAGTCATATTATCAAACTATTGGTCATATATCTCAATCTGCCATCATACCAGGTTTGCTGGGATCCTGCTGTCGAGGCAGGCCGAGAGAGATGGAGCCCACAGTGCTCTTAGTACCCTCTGGCCCATAAACAGCATGAGGTGGGAGGTATGTGCCCGGAGTTCCCTGGATCAACAGGAACAAAGCACATATTTCAATGTTGCTGTGTTCATCAAAACAACAGTAGTGCCAAGTAATGTTGATGCTCTTTAACACCTCGCTTAAACATTTATAAATTGTGGTATGTGAAAACAGTCAATAAACAAGTCATAAACTCTTCATCAACAGAATGTTCATATAGAGGTTGATATTTGAGTTAAACACAACTTCACTGTTTAAGTTTAGTATTAGTAAGTTCTTAATGCGTCATAGTTTATGTAAAATTTGCCAACTCTAGTTTGCCTTTACTTGCGCACTTACTTTGCGTGAATTGCACTTCGTGTAGAAAATGTAAATAATATTGTCCTAGTGAGGCCACCAGGTGACCAAAGCATTTGTCCACTTGGTGTCATACCTGGGAAATGGAGCCCCCTTGAATGAAGGAGGGCTTGTCCGTAGGCTTGGAGGTTGGAATGAGTGGAGGAGGAGAGGGAATGTTGGGAGGTCGACTGGGTCTGCTGAATGTCACACGGACTCCATCTTGCATACTCTGGATCAGCTGGTTGGGTGAAGGGTGGAGGACTGGTAGGAATATAAAAAGAGGACAAGAAAAAATGAATCAAATACAATAGAAAGGTCTGCCAAATCATGGGGATTTACAAGACACCGAATTGCTTCTGACTGCCCCAGCACCACAGTCCACTCAAGATATGCAATCATTTAAAAATTCAAAGTGATCAAAGAATGCACAATTAAATATTGAGGTCCTCAGTAAACAGTCTGCTCCTCAGCCAGAGGTAAACTTGGCTGATGCCTGCGGTCTGCTTTACCGTCTCCAGAGAAAGCAGTGTAGACTAAATGGATCTTAACACACTATTGCATACGGACACAGACCGGGAGTAACCTCCCTGCAGGGACTGCAGCTCATGCATTGCACTCTACAAAATGAAAAATGCAAATCTTTGAATGAGAGTTTTTCCAGCAGGCATGGACGTCACTGTCCTGCTGGCTCATACAGGGACAGATAAGAAAAGAAGCCACTCTATGAAGAATGTATTAATCTCTGATGCAGGGAGACTGTGTGTCAAACATTAACATTCATGCTACGGTTCACCATCAGGGACAGCAACCTAATTTGAGAAATATGTTTGCCCCCAACTGACAAACAAGGGCAATTATTACAGTCCTACTTATGCTTATGAACAACAGAGGAAGAATACATTTTCCTAGGGAATGACACACAGATACACTGAACGAAAGTAAAAGCAAAGGTGCTGTGACAAAGGCTGGCTGTACATCCCTAACTATGTTAAATTACATTTCATTATTCAAAGATTTATAATTCATTATAACCACTCACTCACAGAGGATGTCTGAACTTGAAAAGTAACACACATATCCAATGTACCCCTGCAGCAATGTCTGTCAAAAGTATATGTAAAAATGTATTTCATTAGAAGGGTCTCATTACAGAGCAGTGTTATACTGTGAGTGAATGGCATGGGATTTTAGGAGTATAGGAACTTTAAACATTCTGGTAACGGTATACTAGGCAAAAAAGTAAATATAGACCAGTGATTTTCCTAATACAGTGGCCTAAAAAACATAAAAGCATAATTCTTCCAACTCTAAAAAGCAAACAAATTTAAACTGAAATAAATGAGTATACTGTAGTTCAGTAAGAACTATGTAATATATTGCTGCCAACAGGCAACAAAGTGATCACTCCATTGTCCAACGAAAAAAACTCAATGAGAGCCGAACGATGCCACTTCATATCAGCACAGGAAGGGAGGAGGCAATAGAGGAGAGGAGGAGGAGGAAGATGTGAAGATGTGTGCTTTTACCTGGCGGCACACTGTAGCGGGAGGCACTGGGGGCGTTGGGGTCAGGCTGGGGAGAGGCCTTGCCCAGCTCCCTGGGAGAAAGTCTGTAGGGGGAGCCTGGCCGACCAGAGAGGGCCTCCTGGTCCAGAGCCAGCTTCATGTCATAAGGCATGTAGGGTAAGAGCTTACCTGCAGTACACAGGCATAATGACAAAGGGAAGACAAACACTATTAAAAAAAGACTCAATGCCAATGAGCATTGAGCTGACCCTACAATGCAGGGGCCTCTACAAATAACAACACCAACTACACCCCTGCTCAAACCTTTGTAATATACATCTTGGAGACAAAGCCCAGCAGCTTACTGAAATCTGCTCTGGTCTTCACAGCACTCAGCTTAAAAGGTGCTAAAAGCTTTGTACAAAAAAAAGGTCACACCATAATGGAGTCTGCCGCGTGACGTTACCACTCTCCCTTTTGAAGCTAAGTGGCTCAGCCCCATCTGAATGCACAGAAGAAGCAAGTGCCCTGTGCTGAAACACTTAAGTCAATCAACCTCAAAAAGCATCAGAGCCCTTTTCTTTCAAAAGGAAATTCAGGAGGTATACTTTACACACTTCATTTCTGAGCTTGCATTGAAGGTTTAACAGGTTTAACTAGTGTTTTAATCTCAGCTCAGGCTGAACCACTATACAGTCCCCATCACCTTCAAACATTTCTTCTTTTTTTTTTCTTAAAGCGCACAAAAATGACGGGGGCCTAAAGAATGCATTAGCTATAAATAGTCCGCTGCTAGCAGCAACAGGGAACGAGGCTGACGGAGCGATGAACAGGGAGGAGGAGGAATGAGGACAGAATGAAGATAGCTTCCGTTCTCTTACCATCTCTGTCGATCATGGTGGGGCTGCGGGTGTTGAAGGGGGGTCTGCGCTCCAGATCTCCCTGATCCTGCCTTTGCTTCTCCTCCTGGTGCGCAGACTCGTGCACTGCTTTGATCTGGTGCTGCAACATGGCAAATCCGCTGATTGGCACACCACCAGGGCCAAAAGGACCAGGCATCTAACCAAGTTAAGCAGGTTAATTCAAATGTAAAATATGAACTTGCCCGATTTGTCCAAGTACTGAAGCCCTGTACGTAAAGCATAAACCAAAAAGTACAATAATAACAAAAATAATAATTATATCATCAACTACAACAACAATGTGTGTGCCTCAGTTATCAACCTTCTGCCTGCCTCCCTGGCGATCTAAAGGGATCAATGTGAAATTGTGACTAACCATAGGCGGGATGGCAGCGGCCCTCTGTTGTAGCTGCTGGATGTTGAGCTGGGCTTGCTTGGGTGAGGACACCAGCATTGTGCCTGGGGGGTGGAGCAATGAAGGCTTGTCCATGGAGAATATTCTACTGCAGCAAAAAAAAAAAAAAAAACTGAAGGAATCAGAACTTCAATTTCTCTCACACAAAATGAGAAAATGAAGGCCGTGCTGTGAAAAAACATGAAAAAAAGAAAATAGAAACCCCCACCTCTGTCTTTCAGGCTCTGCTTCCACATCCTCGTCAGCACTGCAGGTGGCACTGGAGTCATTATCTGAAGGAAGATCCCTCTGCATCTCACCATGATCTCCCTTTTCTCCTTTCTCCTTCATCTCGGGCTCCATCTTAACCTGAACCTCCCCAGTCTTCATGTCCAAATCCTGTGGTTCAGATTTAGGATGTACAGAGCCTGCGTAGGAAGCATCCCTGGCCTTATCCTCGTGAGATCCAGTCTCGCTCTCTGGGCTTTTCTCTTCCTTGACGCAGAGTTCCCCATATGAGGGATCCAGAGCTTTTCCGTTGCTAGCGTGACCTCTGTCCTGATCAGAGCAATGAACATCTCCTGCAGCGCCGTCTGCCCTCTTGGAGTCACCTGACTTTGAGGAGTCAGCTTGAGAGGGAGAGGGGGCACTCTCTGTATCAGAGCTATTGTCACCACCTAGAGAAGAATGAGATGAATAAGTACATTTTAGTGAATGCCCTAAACTCATTGAAAGTCTAAAGGATACCAAATTGTATCTTCATTAGAAAAACGGACAAAACAACCACATTAATTATGAAAATGAAAATATATGTAGATCTGCCACAACATAAATCTTTAAACTGATGATCTGTCATAATGCAACAAAGCCATACCTGCTGGACCAAATGTTTAATGAATGTGAAACATTCAACATGTTTTAAAACCAAAGTCTTATTCATCAGCATTTATGTAACTTCAGTAGTTACACCCCATCTACTGATTCACAAAAAAGTTTCCTCCATTGTCGAGAGGATGAATTAGCTGCATTAATATCAAATCTGGTAAAAACATTTGTGAACTGAATAAATGTTCAATGACTTAAAGAGATATATAATAAAGACCGAAAGGCCATGATATCCTCCATTCGTCACTCTCCTCTTAATATGCTTTTTCCCTTTTTGTCCCCCACCTGGAATTCATCCATTGTTACCTTTGCTACAGCAAAGAATAGATTTATTCACTTGATTATTTTGCATTATACAACTGATAGGTGCTTGTGCCAAATGCGAGTCCTCAATGTTAGAAAAAAAATAAAACATGCAGCCCTGCCAGACCTTTAATGGAGTTGCACTGAAGCCTCTTATGGCTTTGTGTATGAATGTATTTGTGAGATAGTCGGGTTGCAGATCACCCAGGCCTGTACAGAGTATCTAAGGCTTCAGAGAGACATAAGAAAGTAAAATAAACATGACCGAAAACCTTGTGACCTCCCGTTGTTGCCAAAACTATCTCGTGACCAGGAGGTATTCAAAGCATGACCATTTCCAATAAAAACGACGTGCTGAAGCACACCAACGTTCAAAAGACAAAACGACACATTATACAACAAGTAATACTTGGATCTATATCGTCTATAGTTCTACACACAGCTGTTTTTTTTAGTTTTTTTTTTTATGAACAGCCTGTACCATATAATGCCAGCTAAGATAACGACTTCTGGCAAGGAGTAGGTAGGTGGGCAGACTTGCTGGATCAAACACAAGAACTAGGACTTTTTGTACGAAGACAAGGCTTTCTTAAGTCTTCAAAGCCAAGAACTGTTGTGCAACAGGCGCAATGTAGGCATAATTAGTTTGCATCTCTTCCTCATCTCTTCTCATTTGATCTCCCCCCTCTCATTAAGACAGTTGGTAGAGAGCCATAGCATTGCCATCTCAAATGACAATTCTGGGGGCACTTTGGATCAAGCTTTCACTGTCCCTTTACCAGATTCTTTCTCCCCACATTCTCTGTACTTAAACCACATCAATATCTGATAATCAATATCAGACAATAAATGGACAATCATCCTTCCTATGCCCTAAGACTTGTACCTCAGTTTAACAGGAAGAAAAGTACAAAACAAATGTGTGTGTGTGTGTGTGTGTGTGTGTGTGTGTGTGTGTGTGTGTGCGTGCGTGCGTGCGTGTGTGCGTGTGTGTGTGCATGTGTGAGTGCGTGGATTTGTGTTTGTTTGAGTGTGATAATAAAAAGCATGTGCTCATCATTACGCACAATCTGTCTGACCTTCACTGTCATCTGCGTTGTCCTCATCATCATCAGGTGATGCTGTGGCTAGACCTTCGCCTTGAGACCTATCAGCACGAGCCCGCCTTGTATCCTGGGAAACACACAAAGAATTGCCTTCATACATTATCGCAAGAAATTAATGAGAGGCTGTGACAGAAAGAAGATCGTGAATAGCTTACCTGCTTATGCTGCTGGAGCAAGTTGTCCAGGTTGTGACGCCTCTTGTAATTAAAATAGAAGTTCTTGCACTGTGCCTCACTTTTGGTGCCTACCATTTTGGCAATGGCTGTCCAGTTTCGCCCATGCTCAACAAGCCCTGGTTCAGAACAAAGAGAGACAATTTATTAAAAAGCATTCATTAATAGCATTAAAGATTTTCTGCCTTTTCACATGTTTAACACAGAATGCAAATTAGTAACACTTAAATCACTTGTCATGCAAAATATAGGGGCCTCTGTTGCACTGGCTTGTTATTGGTCTTCCCCAAACTGGGATTCTTCACACAATCAGCTTTGATTGTTTCACTAAAAAAGTTTGCAGGTTGCAATCTACATTTGACATTAGGGCATGGCCTCTCTAAGCCACCTCTGTGACCTCCCCTTCTTCTGGCATGATAGATACTGGCAGACAAATCCCTAATTACCACAGATCCCAACACAAAGCCCTATTACTCTGACTTAAATGAGGGAATAAGTACTTTTGGACCATTCAGAGTGAATCAGTGGAGAGTTATTAAAACATGCATAATGTTGATAGTTGGATGGTAGAATTGGTTGATGACATACAGTCAACAAATAGGAGCAATCTAAAATTCCTAATACGGACCTGTTAAGTGCCATATTCTTTCATTTCTCCCAGTCATCCTATTTTTGACCAATAAGGTAGCTTCATCCAAAAGCCATGACATTATGCTAAAGCCCTCTTGCATGTCAATCACAATCAGCAGAGACAACATTGATCACTCTCAAATACAGTTCTCCGCCAGCTCTGACAAGCCTCATGTTTTTACACTCCAGGAGCTGCATAAAACTTCAGAGAAACAACAGTAATGAAGTTATCACCATGGCAACAATCTACCCACTCATTCTGTGCAAATATATTTGACTTAAGATTGTGAAAAAGCTTAAAACAGGGTTAAAATCTTAATTTTAAATTCCTGGACTGGTTGACATGTCTGTTGTCTTCATGATGCTCTTAAGGTTATATTTTTAGATGGATGTGATGGTGATCGGAATAATCGTTGTTATGGAAAATGAACAGGTTGCTATGATTAAGAAGGCAACACTATTCAAAATGCACGCAGGACTTTGTGGCAGCATAGAAAAAGCAACTGAGCTTAGTCATATGACTATCAGAAGTTGAGTAGGTCTGTACAGACTACTAGCATACAGGTCTGAATGCCTGAGGAGATTATCGCAGCAATGTATTTTGTTAAGGGGGAACAAATCTCCAAAACCTACAAAACAGACTTAATTAATCTACATTAAATCCCCAGTGTGTGGTTCTTGGCACTGAAAGACCCCTTGACCCTTCATGAGCCTATACAAACAAAGCCAACAATAGAGCGAAAGGGAGCACACTCTGCTGCTGCAGTGTATTCTGAGAAGAAGCACATTTTAAAGAATTTACGAGACAAATGTAACTTTGAATATTTTTTAGAGGATCTGAGAAAGTGTTTGTATGTGAATAATAGATAGCGATCTTGGCGGAAGCCCCAAAAAGCCACTGTTGTGTAACGTATGGTCTCAATAGATAAATTCTGAAAATCCAGCAGCGCAGTGCAGCTAAAATGCAAAAAATCTAAAAAGCTTCACGGTCTCTTGACAGCTTCCACTAAAGCGGCAGCATATATTTCTATTTATGTGCACATTCATTCCTGCGTGCATGTTTAAAAAAAAAAAAAAAAAGGAAGCAGGGCGAGGCAACATTAGATAATCAGAGGAGAAAATGAGAATGCCAGGAAAGGAAGAAAACAAGAAATGATCACTGAAAAAGTAGAGGAGCGACGGCCCCACTGAAACAGAGGTAATTTATCTACCTTTTTTGGCGACTTCCATCTCCTCCTCAGTCCAGCGAGAAGTTTCTCCGGTTTCACCAGAACCAGCTAAATCACAATGAAAAGAAAAAAGAGCCCCATGAACACTGACAGAGAGAAAGAACGATAGAGCGCAACAGAGTGGGAGGGAGGGAGTGAGGCAGTGAGAGTGACAGTCCTCTCTTCAGCAGTCTTCTTCTCATGGCCACTAATCTAATAATCTGTTTACATTCAGGAGCTGCAGAGACCTGCTCCCTCACTTACTCGCTTGCTCTATCTCGCTGTCCTCCTCTCACTAGCCCCCCCCCCCCCCCCCCCCTGCTCTATCTCGCTGTCCCCCTCCCCCTAGCCCCCCCCCCCCCTTCACAAGCCCTCCTCCTCTCTAATCCACAAGGGGAGGGCTTTGGTCAGCTGATGTAGCACCAGACAGTGGAGTTGAGAGCCATGCCTCCCTCTTTGGGAAAAGGCCTTGGATGGAGGCAAATAGTCAGATAGGAGAGCCAGACCAAACCCCCCTTGTCTGCAAGCCGGGCATTTCATGCACACTCCTCCTTCTTGCCTTGCCTTGGCTTGATTACACAGTTCCACGCCCCCCCCCCCCCCCCCCCACACACACACACACACATACACACGCACACACACCCACCCACACACACACGCACAAAATTCACGGAAGTGCACGGATAGTGTGGAGGGGGCAGAGTGAACTCTAGCCCACTCTCCTCCATGGCACCCACTGAGACTGTGTAAACATTTGGACTAATATAGCAGCAAATGTACCCTTGACATTAGCAGCAGGCTTGCCCACCACCCACCCACCTCAAAGATGAGGAGATTCATTCTCACCGTTTACATGGCTCCTACCAAAAGTCCTCCAGCCACACACTGTTTAACTTAGTTATACAAAGGCCTTCTGGAAAAGGTTTCGTCCATGGCAAAACAAACTTGTTCTGCATGTGACAAGTAAGGACCCCCTCCGGTGGCCATCAATCTCTGGGCTATGAAAGTAGGCTGGATGCCGCGCTATAGTATTACATCTCAACCTAATGACAGACTTACACATGCATGAATCAGCAGCTTCCTAAGCTTCCCTGGCACTATTTCAACTGGGAAAGACGGTCAGATTGCTACCCTGTAGCAGCTAGCCCACTTATTTCTAAGAAGCACCATAGCTGCAGGGGTTACAACGGGGCAAGCAAACAGCTGATATAGTCCTACGTAAACTGTGATATGCCCAGAGCTGAGCCAGAGAGGTCAGGGGGTTGACAGGACAAAGGACACAATGTAGATGGTTAATTAATCACATTATAAAGCAGACCTTATATAACTTAAGACTGCTGAATGGGGTGGGGCTCGACCGACAGCAGCAGGAGCAGGTGGTACAGGACCACAGCACACTTAATAAACAGTCAACAACGATTCCGATTTGCGTCAGAACAAGCTTAACACACTAGGGTACCTGAAAACCAGAGCTGCCACCGTCAGAGACAGACTTCAAAGGGTGGGGGAGAATGAGTGCGTGACTCAGTACCATGACAACAGCCAAACCAGGGCCACGGATTGCCATGGTGATGGACGGACTACAAAGAGCCTCGTGAGGGGAGCAAAGTGCGGGACAGAGTTCGGCTGACACATGGCACTTGGTGTCTGAACTTGTTGAATCAACTGTGTATTTCCAGGATGAAATTGGCTAGCCATAAACACATTTAAGCACCTTAGTCTGACATGTCTGTAAACATGTGTTATGATGTATGTAAGATGTGCTATTCCCCTCTTCCAGTTCATAACACAACAGAGAAAGGGAAAAGTCTTAACATTGTCACAACAGGCCAGTAAATGACAACACCAGATTATCCATGCAAGGATAAATGTTTTTTCACTCTACTGTGATGTTCACATGGCCTAATGTATTAGCAGGGACACTGGACTCAGTTGACAGTAACCCTTGTAGTAAATCTTGTATGTTGTTGTGCACGTTGTTGTGTACTTTCTGGTATAGTGTATGAAATCTATGTACGTGCAAAAGGATATAACCTGAGCGCAGACTGTGTTAAGAGAACTCAGTGAAACCATGAAGATGTGACTTCCAAATACAATTAGGAACCAAAAAGTAACACGCCAACACCAGCATTACACTTGTTGCACAAGATAGTAATATTTGGATAGTCTCGTGCTGCTAAATTAATCATTTTTACTTCATGATTATTGTTGCCAAAATAATTATTAATTAATAATTCACTAATTGACAGTAATTATGTTATGTGTATAGGTAAAATATGCTCTATATTTCATATGCATATAAACTATGCTTGTTATGCAGCAAAATATGTTTTATTATTTGTAAAAAAATAGCTCATATAAGTATTTTTCGTCCACACCTATGATAAATCATATTTGAATAATAATGGATAAGGCAAACTGCAGGCGCCATGAAAATCATGAAATACCAATTAAATCTTGTCAAAACACTGACACTTTAGACATCCATGATTTTTAGTTTGTTTGACACTGTACCTTCTGCAAAGTGTTTCCAAATTGTGCCTTTGCTGACTGGCAGTAATTCTTTGAATTAAACATATGCTCAAATGTTTTTTGTGAAATGAAACAAATGGTTGTACTAAAGAGTCTAAACAAGCAATATGTAGCATATCAATGCTGACAACTTTTGTGTCTTTTGATGTGTGTTGCTTTGTTTATTTGCACTAGTTTTTCTGCAGCATCCCTAGTTTTAATTTTTTGTTAAAAACTACTTGCAGGAAGCGTTGCCAAGAAAATCACCTTTGTTAGCATCCATGGCAGCCACTGGGTTTCTTGCAGGGTCCTTCATGGATTTCTGTCCTGCATCAGGTTTGGTGAACTGTGGAGGATCTGGCATGGCAGCCTCTGGGGCAGAGGGAGGTGCTTCCTCAGCCGCCACATTTGCAGCCTCATTGGCCATGGAACGTGTGGTGATCCTTCCCTTACGGCGGCCCTGACTGTTGGCAGTCTTCCTGCCACGCGGCGTGTTTTGCTCCTTTCCGTCCTCGTCCTCCCCACCGTCACACTTTTCTTTGTCCTTGCCAATGTCCCTGTGGTTTTAGAGAGCAAAGCTTTTCAGACCGTTGGTAGATAAAGAATTGATTCCCTTCTGACCAAGCAATAAGGGGACCTTTGTGTAACGTTTCCTTATTCTACATGACGGAAAACACGAGAAAAGCATTTAAGAGTTTGTCTGAATACAAGCTGGACGATTTCCTTAACAAGTAAGCGGTAATTAGAAAAGCAGCAAAACAGATATTGCTTTGGCATGTCAAAGTCTTCTTAATCCAAAAGAGTACATCCCCCCCTAAAATCTTTATAATGGGCCACACATTACAACTAACTGAATTTTACACCATGATAAAAGCCACTTTCTGGGTGAGTTCTATTCAATGTGAAGCCAGCATTATGAATGATTTACTCTTGTACTCATTCCTATTGAAAGTCAATAGGTTCCATCCAGATTGCCAGCAACAGTCCTATCTCTTGTTTATGGGTTGAAATCATATTGTTGATATACACAACTGTCATTGTACAGGGTCACTGGACGACGAATGTGAACTGATTTTCCACACTGGTATTTCATTTGAAGAAGGGCATTTAAAGAAAGCACAGATATATTATGCAATATATTTAACTATAACACATATTTTCCTTTGATAATCACAATGTATGTAAGCATTGCTTTACCTATGGGGCCTAAATGGAATTAAAATAACACTGTGACAAATAACTATTCATAACTCACCTAGAATCCTCCTTTTCATCTTTCTCTTCCTCGTCCTTCTTTTCCTCGTCCTCTTTTTTCTCAGACTTCTCAGATTTTTCTTCCTCAGTTTTTTCGTCTGACTTGTCTTCTTGTGAGGGCCGTGTTATTTGCTGGAGACAAAACAC
Organism: Colistium nudipinnis; assembly: GCA_016785305.1. NCBI lineage: Eukaryota > Metazoa > Chordata > Actinopteri > Pleuronectiformes > Rhombosoleidae > Colistium > Colistium nudipinnis. The sequence continues at coordinate 194,173 of JAFBJU010003978.1, read as the reverse complement.
ACAGGGAACATATTCAGTTGTTTCTCCTTGAAACTTTAAGAAAGGGCAAACTTGCAGAAAAAAAAAACAGAGACGCAACTCAGTCGTCAGCGATATGACTGTTTTAATTGATATGTAACATTTTATCCTATAACAACTGTAAAAAGGTCACTCAAACTATAGAAGCCATTTAAGGACCGCGCCCTTATGCAAGTGATTCAAAATTATTACACACAAATGCACGCAAGCACGAACACACTTATATCAAGCAGTCTACATGCCTTCTCGCTGAACCTAAAAACCTTCTGGTCAAAGTTTCATACATGCCAGCAAGCAATAGCCCTCTTCTAATGATAAAGCAGTGTCTGTATTTGCCCTGTGAGCCCAAAGGACCAAGCTAAAATTGTACAAGAGAATAAGGGCCTACCAACTATAATAAATATTCAGTTTGATAGCAGACTGAGAGAGTTCAGTAAACAGCTGAACTGTATGCTGCCATTAGGTTATTAAACCTTGAAGACACTTCCTCAACAATAAAGACACAAAACACATAATGGTTAGGTGGAAGATAAAGCACTTAGATGTAAGCCATTTGCTGATAGATTTATTGTTAAGCTCTATTTTAATTTTGTTCACACGGCCCTTTATCTGTAAAAACATATGAAACACAAACAAACCAAATTGCAAATGCTGGTGTTTGATCTTTTTGTACCATGATAAATCATTTTTTGATGGCCAACTCAAATAATGTATCATCAGTTAATCCCTTAACATGTTTTTTTCTGTCCTTCTCTATGCATTTTATATAAACAGGTAGTAAGTCTTAGCAGAAGAGAAGATTATGATAGTATTTTCAAATAAAAAATGGATGAAGGGTGAGTTCAGATCAGTATCACTGCCTTTATAAGTAGAGTGAAAAACACTTTTTATAAACGGGTCAAACAGAGTGATTGAGGGCAGAGCAACATTCTTTATCATCACCGCTGGCGCGGTACACCACAGAATGCTTCCTCTTGCCTGCTCCATGAAAGCGCTGTGCTGGGACAAGTCTGGCTATGCCAAGCCAAACATCCCATGCTGGTACCAGATGGGGTCAAGGAATGTGCTTCACTCAATGGCAAAGGCAAAAGAAACAGACTGAGGCAAAGAGGAGGAAGACAGTGCTACGACATTTACGAAAAAAAAAGTAGGCTTCTGGTTGGTCTATTTTACAACATCGCTTTGCACATGTCTGCAATATCAAACAAGAAAGCCTGATGCATAAAAAAGCTTGACAATCCCTAGAAACAGTCAGTCATTTTATTAGATCCAGTCTTAACTGCTTGGAAAGGAGCCATTTTCCTGCCTGTGTATCCTAACTTGCAGAATTAGTGACTGCTCTTGCCAGCTTTACCCAGGGACAGCCAATAATCAGGAAGATGTTGCCTTCTGGGAGTGGAGCAACATGACTTGCAAAATTCTAATCTTCAATATTAAACAAAACAATGTTCTATGGCTTATTAAGCTCCCCCAACATTATATGAGGCTGATCGGCTCACAGCCTTCAATTCATTGAAACTTAAACAGGAAGATTTGATTTGTAGTTGTTTATTTGTGTTAACTGCTATATTTCTCTGCCTGTTACTTTTTCCTTTTTTCAGAAATGTGTTAATGTATTTCTAAGTATATCACTGAAATAACAAGATTTAAATAGAATGTTTTCAGTATTTGATTGATGAATAAGTCGCACAGTCGTCAGTTCTATTGGGAAACTATTCTGAGCTGAGATCCTAGGTCAATGTATAACGCTAAACCATGTGAAACCGGAATTGCAAATGAAATTCTTGAATAATTTCCTGTCTGCAGTAGTCTGCAAAAATTTTTTTTGGGCATTTCACTGACAGTCCTGCAAAGGAGAATAGGCCCTTTTAGGAAAAATCTATTCTCCCTCACCATGTCTTTCATTGAGCTGCTGTTCTGGTTGGGTATGAGAGCACTCGTGTTTGCTTTGGAGATGGTCAGAGAGCCATGGCATTCCTGCCTCTTTCTCCCACACAGCAAAAAAAGCCTCTACACAGACGTGCACCAAGAGTCAACGAGGCCCTCTGGTTCAGTGACTTTTCAGTGTTTTAAATGAAGCTCTTTTTCTGACCTGGCATGAATATTGTGAGAGGTTTCATTCCTCCACTCTTTTGCTGATTCACAAGTCCTGTTTAATTTCGGAAACACAGAGCCACAAGCCAATCTGCCCTTTCCGAACACAGAAACAACAGAGGAAACTCTCCCTCTTTCTTTAAAAGCAGTTTTACGGCAGAAATAGGAAATGAACTGCCATCATCAAATAAGCCAGAATCAATATTCTAAGAAGGTTATAGAGAAGGAGGCGAAGGAAAGAATAACATTTATTAGCAGTATTTTCACCTAGGTTTACATTTATTTTAGATGAAAACACATTATCCAGGTAACTGTTACTTTGTTTGTAATGATAGCTGAACAATTTATGATCAGGTAAAAATGTAACACAGTAACTTAATTTTTTGCATGGAGAGAAATGTTTGTAATTAAGAGAATCTATCTGTGTTCTACATTTTATTACATGAGCATTCCAATAAGGTGCTCAACCATTCAAGTCAAATATGTTCCAGGGAGGAAAAAGGTGGCATATTAATGCCATGACTTAATTCCAAAAAGCTGTGCAGCAGAACATTCCAAGCCAATATTTTTGCCTTCTAGAGAATAAAAACTATCACAAACCTTAAGACATAAGCTTATTGATATTGTTTATCTTTTAATGTTGTAATTATACCTGCAAATAACTTACACGTTGCTTTCTAAATGCTATTACAATGTTTTATTAGATCTTGGCATTACACCACCGACACATGCTCAACATGTTGTGTCAGTGTTCTGCTTTTCTGACAAATGTGCTGTGTGAGCATGTTAAACAACAGTATGGCCTTAAGGTGTTTTGATATATTGGATTAGATCAAGTTTAAGGGATTGCTGTGGTAAAACTGGTAAAACTTTTGCAGGGTTGTAATTGAAGCAATAATGTGTGCCCTGCCCTCCTCTCCTCCCCTCTCAAAGAATACAGCCTTTGTTTCTCATTTGTCTTTGGTTCTCCTGGCTGATCTATGGATAGGAATTGATAGCAGTATTGGACCCACAAAATATGTCAGAGAGGATCATAAAATTAGAAAAATGGTCTGCTTTTGCAATATGTATGGATATAACTTGTTATTTATATATATACATGTAATACGTAAATATATTAATCAATATAATGCTTGACGGTGGAGCCCTAGAAAGTCATGAAATGTATGTGAAAGTAGAAGCATCACGTTATAACATCATAATTGGGGGACAACACAACCCCTTGGCTATAACCTAAATAAATATTAGAATGACTAACAATCATTATCAAGATTGTGTGTCTGCGTTCACAAGCAAGTCAAAATAAAATACTAATTTAGATCAGACATAGGCAATAGGTTTTACCTGACATGGAGGACATTCAGTACTGTACACTTCAAGCACATTTACTCAAGAAATGTTAAAAATAATGTCAGCCTGTCTCATGGCAAATAAGCTAATTTAAAATGAGTTCCTAAATTCATACCCCAGAGCTTAAACACATATGTACATGCATCACCACACTGCCTTGGTTTGACTGTTAAATAAAAAAACGTGTCAGCACATGTCCTAGAAAAAACAACCCCAAAATAGCCGAGGGTAGCTTCCTACAGGCCTGAAGTAAATATGTGGGCTAACAACCTGCCAAAGCAGAAGAGTTACAGAAAAAAGCACTCAAACCATAAAAAAAAAAAAAAAACACACCCGCACCCGCACATGCACACACACACACACACACACACACACACACACACACAAACAGGACAACAATAGTGTGGTATCGAGAAAACTGTGCTTTCAAAGCTAGTGACATACCTGCAGGCTCATTTGCTGCTCATAAAAACCCCTTGCTCTGCTGTGAGCCACAGCTTACTGGTAGTGCAAAAGTGAGTTTACCCTCCAGTAGTTCCATAGCGGTAGCGATAGCAGTAGAGGGGCAGGACAGCACCATAGCAGAGCTCCTTAGAAGGGCTGCCGGGCCACGGCACCGCCGCACATATTCCAGGAAAGCGTGTCATCAGGCCGCTTAAGCCTCCCAAAGAATTGTCCATCTCACATGCACACACTAATCTATGCAGGGTCACTCAAGGTAATCCCTGCCGTGCACTCCTCTTTGATTGGCACTCACAGCAGCACAGCGAGTTTTTTGGGCCTGTCAGATGGCTGGGCTGAACCAATATTGCTGTTTCAGAGAGGGGTGACTTACTTTCTCTCTCTCACTCTCCGCCTCTCTCTGGCCCGCTCTCAGAAAAAAGAGGAAATGGAAGGCGGAAAAAAAAACAGCAGCGCACACTAAACCAGATAAGCTGCCAGCCCCGACCGTCTCGCCAAGGGTTTTTTCACCGTTTCACTCACTCACCCTACATTCCATTGCTCTTGCTTATGCTCACTCTGTCCTCTTCCTTCCCTCACTAATGACTCACTATACTCACTAGAATTGCTGTTGTGAGGTTACAGCCGTAGCTCAGAAATTCACTACATCATGATTTGAACTGCTTGAATAGCAGAGAGAATCAACAGTATGTATTACATTCTCAGCTGACAAAGGGAAACAAAGTTTGGAAAAACGGCAGCAGGCAAAGCAAATGATCTTAACTCCCCTTGTTATGTGTTAAGTGGTAAAAAAAAGTATAGCAGAAACCATGTATAGAGCTTATGAATCATAACATTGCATTGAACAACACATTCTAGAGTGGCTTTTAATCACAATTCCCTCACACACGGGCGTTTTTCTGACTGGGAGTGTGTCTCAAGTTTCCATTTGCTCTGAATGTCACCCTTGCCCTGGCCTAACCTTTTGTATTCACTGTGTGTTTGGACTACTGAATATGTCTACAGAAGGTAATGTGGAACATCATAAATATGTGACAGCATTTTTACTGCATTTGGTCAAGATATGCAACTCAGGAGTATTCTCATTCGCTGTCAAATAATAATTTTATCCTTTGCATGTTTAAAAAATAAAAAAATGCCTTTCACTATTCCATATGCCATATGAGAGTTACTTGCAAATACATGTATGTACATAAATGTGGCCTTTCTGATTGCTGTTTCACTCATTTTGATCCAGTATTTGGGCCATTAGTGAGGATGATGAAGGCCAACAACACCATGGATAGGTGTGGTGGTGGAGTCATACACATAGTGTATTCATCACAAACAATATGCACTGCACAATTAGTTTTTTCAAGTCAGCATGTGAAACAATGACTTATCACAGTCACCCAAGTTGTAACCATACCAGACTCTCTTTAAATACTTGTGTAAATTGTAATAAGATCTAAAATTGAACTGACTAATTTTGTATATTTAACATGTTAAATTCATTACGAAAAGCTACCATCACACAATGTCAAAGAACATTTGAGTGAGAAAGACCCTTTGGACAAAAGGTTAACAAATATTACAAAAAGACTATGGCTTACCTGGTTCCTTCCTCTTCTTCTTCCATAATTTCGCCTCACCAGTGTCTTGTAATTGTGGTTCTTCTTGGTTAAGTAGTAGTATAGGACACAATCAGCAACACACTGGAAGCAAAGATTGCAAAATATTCAGGTTATTTTGTTCTCATAAAAACGTATAACCCTGTGCTGTATGATTCACAATTATTTGTGTTCCACGGGTAGAAACCACCCACCAAACAGGTGTATTATTATCATCAGGATGGAATGTTTCATAATTAAGAAACACCTTGACCAGACCAAATTAGAAGACCAGAGTGCACAGAGATTAAACCTGATGAAACTATGCTCATGATATTCTCTACTGTTCTGGATAGAGAGGATACCGTACATATGAAGAGATTTACCTTTCTCTCCAGATAGGAGGCAATCAGGCCAAAGTTCTTGGGGTGTTGGACGAACCTGCGCAGAGATGGCAACGGTTACGGTTACTTGCGTGCTATAGCCCATAATGCAAGTGCAGGTGTAAAATCGGATTAAGGTTCATAACGTATTTCTGAATTATTGAATGAATGAATTAAAGTGTGAACCATCCATGTTGTGGCACCCACACATGAAAAAAAACTTACTTCTCCTTGAATATCTCCTTTTCATGTTCAGTCCAAACATTCATGAACTGCCGGGCTTTGTACACCTTCATTGGGTCATCCATCAGGCCATTCATGTTGATAAACCTAACGCGCCTCTGCTCGGTGTCGTACATCATGGGAGGGATGACTGACAGTTGTCTCATCTGTTTCTCATTGTTCTGGGGTACATGAACAGAAAAGTCGCCACAGTTACTCCAGTATCCATGGTTTAATAACATATTTTTTATTTTAGGAAATCTGCTGCCATCTTATTTTTAGAGATTGTACGGTGGGAAGCATTAAGACAATGATAATATTTTCAGAATTTTGCCTCTGTCAACCAGAACATTGGATTTAATAATAAAAGGGCTTTAACAAAATGACACATTAATTATTGAATAACAGTCATCAAGTATCCAAAAGGTGCAGCCCACTAACAAGGCTCAAAAGCAAAAAGGCCTGATTGCACTTTGCCAGAAACTATCTCTAAAAGCCTGCTCGGTTCTGGAAATAGGATTCTAGAGACAAAGTGAGTCATGATCCAACTCATACCAAAAACTTTGTTTAACATGGTGGAATTCAAGATTAAAGTCTACACTTCAAAATATATGTGGATGGCTTTGTTGCAAATACATTGTCATGATGTACAGAAGCAGAATAAAAAATATGGTGTCAATGTCAAAGTACGAAGTCATCTGTGACTTTTCATATCTACTATATAACATATATAAACAAAATATTCAAAGACCCTACAAGTTTTACACACCTCCTGCTCAGAAAGGCCATCTATGATTTCAGAAATCTCATGCTCGCTCCTTGCGATTGTTGCAGAGAGGCCTGTTCCTCTTTGTCCAACCCTGTGGAAGAAAAGGGACACATTGCACTACATATATTAAACTGTTGCACACTTATTGCACAATACTATTGCATTTACATTTGTACAATCTGCAAAATATGTTATTATTTATGTCCCATTCTAAGTTAATACAATTTGAAGTTTTTCCATCGTTGTACACATGGTCTTCATTTCAATCAAAGACAACTGAATACGTTGACATGAGCAACAGCAGTAGATATCTAAAAGCTCTAATAGTAAATGCAACCGCTGCGCACAATATTAATGGATAAAACTATTTCTGACCAGTCATTAATTGCTTCCACATTTATATTCTAGCAGTCTCCAACAGTGTTGGCAGGTCGCTTACTTCAAGATTTCAATAAAAGTACATACTCCAGAGCCACCACGCACCACCTTGTATCCCCCATTTAACTATATCCTCACAATCGAGAAGACTCAGAGTAGATTTCAAGAGTGAAAACAATTCCACACTAGTCCTTCCATATTTGAGCAACTTCCCATATACAGCATATAAGCATATAAGAGTTTATGTTTTTTAAACTTCTAAAATGATAATCAGCATTTTTATTGTTCAGTAAAATATGTAGTTTACATAGGTAAGCATTTGTAAACAAATTAGTTATTAATTAAACAAATTCTATTTGTCAACTGATGAAAGATCAAAAATGAAAATAGTAGTTCAATCCTAGATAAAGCTTGTAAAGCTGAATTCTATTTGTGTGTTTCTGTGCAAAGGTCAAGTCAAGGTCAACTATATATTGCGCCAACAATAAAGTTAGTCTCTGTGCCGAGTAGTCTCAGGTAGATTGCCGTTACCTCTGAAAGCGTTCCTGCTGCTCTCTCTGCTTACGGATCTCAGGGAATTGCCTTTCATAGTATTCCCGTGTTCTGCCCTCCTTGGCTTTGCGTCTGGGGTTGTTCTCCATTCGTTCCACCTTCTTCTCCCAAGCTTCCATTAACTGGTCGTAGCGCTGGCAGATCTTCTGTTCCTGTGTGCACAGTGTGAAAAATGCATGAGGAAAGACCCATCACAACTCTAAAGGTTAAAGTTCCTGTTAATGCAGTAATGGCAAAGATACAAAAGGATTACTGTTTTACATATCACTATGGTGTTGAGGATGTTTTTAAATCCCCAAATAAAATCTGTCAACCACGCAAGATTATTGAAGTATTATTAATATACACAAATGTAGGCAAATTAAAATATTTGTAACACAAAAAGTACAATTGCTCTCACATGGCCACCATTTATATTAGAAACTACAGTGGTTGAGACAAACATTGGATAGAATTCAGTTTGCTGGTGTTGCAGAAAGTTGCTAGATCATGTGCTATGTCAGCAAAATGGTAAGAGTGAAATATAGTGCAGATAATGGAAACAGTGATATAAACCAAACCATTAGGTTAATTATTAATTATGTCCATGACATTTATGTTTCCTATGAGCTGTGTATGTGAACATGCATTGATCAGTGCATTAATTATAATTCATACGATCATTGTCACTTGGTTATAGATGCTTATTATTTTAGCAATATATAGCTCTGGGGATTATTAAAAGAGCACTGCAAACATAACTTTTTGTTTAAGTCCAAACCACAGTGAGCATTTGATGATTTAGAGGATTTAGAGTTTTTTTAAATCAGGTTCAGGTTTAGACATCCGGATGGTCATGATAAGTTGAATTGCTGTCTGTAAATGGATTAGAATTTCTATAACGCTATAAAGAACTCATACAGCTCATTCACACACTAATGGCAAAACTGTCAATAAAGGAGTTATATACCTCTTTCAATAGAATGTGTACCTGTGTTGAAATTAAACACTGGAAAAATTACGACCATACAACTAAATATACTAATGTTAAAGTTTAGGGGGAGTATAGTAGGAAGGGACCTTTTTCTCTGAGCTATGCATGTAAGAGTTAAAATGTTCAGTGAAAGATGCCTGAATTGGGAGAACAATACATCCTCTACATCCACGCTCTGTGGCAACAGTTCACCTTCCTCTTGGCACAAGGCCATGTGCACCCTGCCATTGTTTAGAGTCCAAAAAGGTCTTTTTGATCCCGACAGGGAACAGCCAGACAAAGGTGGGACCCACAGAGCCACCGCAATACAAAAAAAAGCCATGTGTTGTCACATGAAGTGATGCCGAAATATTTACCGGTTAAAGATAAGGAGGACAGAAGTACAATTGTCTGGCCAGTGGATTCGTCAAATCCATTCTTTGAAGTAACACTATTTGTTGTTCTACTGCACACAAAAGCTGTTATTGTCTCACCAAATTCAAAAAAACAGGGTTAACCTATGAGTTTCCCATTTGGAAGGAGAGTCAACCATAGTTGAGTCTTACACAGAAAGTGAGTCTTAATTTATCTCAGTTGGTCACTGAAGACTGAAATACCTCATCAATTATTGGATGGAATTCAACAGACTTTTGAAGAGAGTTATGGGTCCCAGCCCATCGACTTCCTGCTCACTTTCACTCTAGCACCACCATGAGGTTGATATGACAATGAGGTTAATGTTAAATATAGGCTCAACTTATCGGACTTAATTTACTGTGCCTAAAATTATAAAAAGTTGTCAAAATATTGCCAAATATCTGTATAATAAATGGCATCACCATCAGCCTCAGTTGCATTTTGTGCAACCAGATACCAAACATCAACATGACATTAATTTCACTTTGATTATGTTAAAAGTGTGATGTCAGTGTAGTGCCTAAAGTGCCTATGCAAATGCTCACAGATCCATCAGCATGTCTCTTGCTCTGATTAATAGGTTAGATTACCTGTGACCTATAATGTTTTGATTTTGCATAACATGCATGAAACCGAGTAGTTGGAAAGGGCACCTTGCTTTATAAATTCACAAATCTACAGTACTTAAGATGCGGTTCAACAATGAACCAACACACAACTGCAGACTTTTTATTTGAACAAAGTTTCATGATGACAACATTACAAGGAACATTTAGTATTAAGAAAATATTGTCTTGGGTAAGACGAAACAATAGACTGTTACGTCTTCCATTTGATTTCAATTATGCACAAAATAAAAAATGTGAACGCTCAGAAACATATGCTTTTGTTATGCAAGGTGGACACCATGTATCAAAAGCCCTAGAGAACCATCCCAGAAATGTGTCCCCTGTTGTGGAGATGACATCTTATTGCAAGAGAGTCAGGTATAAAAGAACTGTTACAGTGACAATGGGAAGGTGTGGGGCTGCTAATGTTTTGCCCTGAGCACACACTCTATCGTGGACACTTACCCTTTGTTTGCGAGCATGATTCCTCCTCTTAAAAAACAAAATCAGCTTCTTCCTCATGATTTGGTTGCTGAAATTTCAACACAAATACAACAAATTATTGTGGCATTTAGCATAAATCATTAACAACTGAATGACACATAAAAAATATATCTCTTGGAGACCTTTCTTAAAAATTCAGTGAATACAAAGTTAGTAATAATTGTCTTGGACTAGAATTCTTTCTCAATCGCCACTTTCTAAAATATGATAAACGTATTGTTTATTTGCAATGTGGCTGGTACAACATACTGGCAGCACATGCATTTTCTCATGAAGGTGGCTGTGGGAAGAGAGCTGACAATGAGAGCATGGCCAAGACAGCAGATTCACAGAAGACATGTCTGTCTGATAAGGAGCAAGCCAGATGGGTCGCTTCCAGAGTACACACTGATAAGAGTCTTATCCTAGAGGACATGACCTTCACCCCTGAAGCCAACCCTAATTTGATCACACCTTACGCAGACTCAAGTACATTCTTTTGTTTCCTTTTTCAACCACTCTCCTTGGTGTCAGTAGGGCAACTCAATCAGTTGACTCAGCAATGAGATTAGACAGAATTATCAGCTAGGTTTATCTTGTTGAGGTCAGCATTACCTCCCAACACTTTTGCTACACTACAAGTGTGGTGTGCACAGTGACCGGGCCAGAAACATTTTGTCAGGGTGGCCAGGGAAGGGCAACTGAAAGTCTTGGGGTGGCACACCGGACAGTCAGGGGGTGGGGCTGACAGTATGCGTTGCTCACGTGTGTTGGCGAGGATGGGGGTGCGCGAAGCGGTGCTCCGTACGGGGAATAGTAATGAGGGCTGTGTACGGCTGTGATGTGGTGCGTGGGTGTTTGGGCCGGCCAATAGGGTGGCCAGGATTCAGCGTCTGGTGGCCACGTCCACCCCCAACCAGCCCGGGGCTCCGCCCCTGGGTGTGTGTCATATCTGCTGCACGTTACTACAAGACTACAACAGTGTCTCAAATAAAACAATCCACATAAAAAATGTAGATACTTACGTTTTGATGTTGTCATGGTACACCTTTGTGTCTGATGGCTGATTGTATAGAGGCTAAAAAAAGGTAAATGTGGTAGGGGATTAATCCTCTGCAATGGGGTAAGCAGTAATAAATAGCAAGTTACTAAAAAGCCAAGGAGGTAACAAAAACATGAATCACATACCAGCTCAACTTTGGGACCAAGACCTTCCAGAATTTTATGAGCGTCTTCAGCTTTTTTCTAGAAAAACGTACAAAAATGTATCACTTGTATGTATCATCAATACCTACAAAAAGCAAAAATAAACCACAATCAGCATTTTATACATAAAACACAGGCTTACTGGCGGATAAAAAGACGGTTGTTTTCATTTAAGAAATGTTCTAAATGTGGCAATTCTTTAGTTCAAATATTTGATAATTACAGTAATTTAAATCATACAGTTACTTTACTCTTGGAGCATGTGGTCTGTAATACAGAAATTAAACCATTAACTTTAAATATATATTGAACCAAACTCTTAAAGTCCTTAATACATTACATTGGGTGCATGATTGGTCCTTTTTAAATACATTTATATTTTGGAATTAATACATTTACAAAGAACAAACAACACAGACTGTCAGCTTATTCAAGACCATTACAAATGACACTGCATAGCTTTATTTTAACTTACATATGCTTCAGAGTCTATGGGATTAATGGTTAACTGAGAAAGAAGGTGTCTCAGCAGGCTCAGGCCACAACAATGTCTGACAAATGAACCACAATGACCTCCAAAAGTCATGCATGCAAGCATCATGCACACATGCCCTTATTGTTCATGTCAAATTCAGACAATGAATTGAAATTTAGTTTGATGTATCTGAGGGCAGCAAATCCTTTGAGAGTGGTTTGACATTTTTGCTTAAGAAACTTTTGACAATCAAATGCAGTTGTAAGATTAATTCTTAAATGATGCAGATAGAGATAAGCTGAAATAATAGCTGCAGTTGTTTAGGAGCATAAACACAATGAAGAAGGATAGTGATCACAACTAAAGCTTGTTGTTTGAAGACTAACCCTGTTCTCATCATAGATGATCTGGACTATGCTGCGATGCTTGTGTTCCACTGGGGGAGGGGTTACCGGCTTTTCTGGCTCCATTGGCTTTGCAGCTTCCTCCTCCAGTTGTTGCTAAGAGACACAAATACAGAACATTTTGATTAAATGCACACAATTAAAGACATGGGGAGCATCCTTTATTCTGTACTTTCTTCAAAACATTTTGTATCTTTTATCTGTATTCAGACACAGCGAATGGTAGAAAACAAAACGTATGTACACAGACCTGATCTTAGCATCTGATGTGAAAGGAACAAGCAGGCATTATTGAACTATTCAAACTCAAAGTTTCTACCACCAAGGCCCTGCTGATACTGACAGACAAGCGGAACGAATGTCTGGTAGGTTTAATGTTTACAAGTTAAAGGTTATGTAAACTACCAGGTCAAGAGGATTTAGGAGTTCCTGAAGTTCCCCATATAAACAAATACATTCCTAAACGACAGAAAAACTGAGAGGTATTATCCCCCAGCAAAGATTAGCCTACATTCTTATCTAATGAGATTAAATTGCAAAAGAAAAGGCAGAGGTAAGCTGTTGACATTAGCCTCTCTTACACAGCCCGTTCAAGGTGTATGAAACTGTGCTGGCCATTCTGCACAAAAGGTGCCAACACAAATCAACAGGGAGTTGTTCTTCCACTTTAACTCTGGTCAAGATTGTTACAGAGCAGGAAAAGGGACTATCAACACAGAATTTCTCAAATAAGTATTACCAATTCTTGCAAACTGACAAGAGCTGAGCATTTTACCTGCGATTTGATGCTTATTAAATGTTTCACTTAAAGTTCTAGTTCTGATCCATCACTGTGCACAAAACGTTTGCCTGTTACCACCTTAAATCTAAGGCACTAGAACACTGGGGATGACCACAGGTTAAAGCACATACCCCATGGAAGCATACACAACAAGCCATTTCAGTTCCCAGGCGGCACTATTCCCCTTTCCTCACACCACGTTTCCTGTCACTCCTTCACAACGGCTCTCCAAGTAAGGGGGTAAAAAATATGCTTTATGTTCTGTAACCCTAAACATAAACCAACTGGTGTTTAATACTTACAAATCATTGCTGTTTTTTTCAGTGCTGTTCTACCCCAGTTCACACGGAGTTATTAATTAATTGAAAAAATGCCAGGTTTTCTAGCACAACTCCCATTGTGTCTGAAGCAGGCACAGAGACAAAACGTCTCACTAGGTGACCAACCTGCTTCTTTTTCAGCTTGAAAATCTGCTGCTCCACTTTAGCAATCTCTCTGTCCACACGGTCCATACTCTGAATCAGCTCCTCTTTGGATAGTTTGGAAGGAGAATTATCCTGATCTTCCACCATGTGTAATGAATGTCCTCCTGCAGATGGGGACTCCACCTTGACAGCGTAATGAGACTCCTGGCAAAAACAAAATCAGTAATGGAGTACAGCACAAATCATCCAATCCCCACAGTGATATATTGTGCAAACAGTTTATGTCAGCAGAAGATAAGGCTCCACCTAAATGATTCCAATCTCTAATTGAATGTCATTTAACTTCGTTCAATGATGAACAATAATAGAACATGTAATTGTCACCTGTACAACACATACTTTCTCTGTAAGAGCAAAAGTTTGACTGAGATCAACTGGGAGCCTACCTTTTTGAGCTCCACAGTGGCTCTTAGGCTGTCCTGTAATGTATGGGGCATGGGCAATACCATACCCCCTGCAGTGGAAGGGGTGCGGTTGATGTGGGCCTCTGCAACAGTCTCCATGCGAGGTCGCTTAGCCTCCAAAGCCTCATGATCAGACTGGGCTGCGATGGAGTGAAACTGCTGTTCGTAACCATGGCGTCTCTCTGGAGGCCTGAAGATGAGGACAAAAAAAACAGGAAGTTTACTATAAAAAGCTAACTTTATTTGTCTCCCCTTGAGGGAGAGTAAGAGGAAAGACTTTTCTGAAAAGACCCTAATATTCAAGAATATTTAAAAAATCTTATTCAGACATGGCATCTAAACATATGCAAATAACATAGGACAGAAATTCTGTTTACACGCGGTATTTGAAGCAAAGCCCTTACCTTTCAGCTCCAGGGTGGAATTCAGACAGTAAAGATGGTCTTCTCCTACCCTGTGGATCTTGCATGTGTGTCCGATAGTCTGGGATGGTGAAATCCTGAAAATGAAAGGTGCACACCACAAAAAAAATATTAAGCAGTCTGAATAATGTCATGACCTCCTGCAACAAACTATGTACCAAGTTTAAAACTGGGCAACAAAAAAAGCCACCAGACTTCCTGCAAGCTCTCTGGTCTACGCAATCTAAAAAGAGGTAGGGTGGAAGATGGGCGAATTTAGGGTAACGACTGACATTGCAACAACAATGGAGAGAATGTGGCTGTGGGGTTCCAAAATGTCAAACTAACTACACTATAATGAATCATTGCAAGAGCTGTTGCCCCCATATGTGAAAAGGAACCAGTTAAGGTGATTGATCAGGATGACTCCTGGGTGACTTCCATTGTTGGTTTTCTAGGCACGCCTAATCGGGAGGAGACCCCAGAATACACCCAGCACTGGAAAGATACTAGATCCCATCTGGTCATGGAACGCCTTGGGATCTTTTGCTTAGCTTGTTGCAAGCAATGCTCAGCCTCCTGCCACTGAGTTTCAATCTCAGATGAGCAAGATAAAATAAATGGAAGGATTGATGGACATTCAAGGTGGCAAGATATAGGAAGCCCAGCATGTGAGCACAGCTCACAGTATGGACATCACAATGAAACACCAAGCAGGGAACCTATAGGAGGAATATCAAACAGGCAATATAGAAAGTGTACCTACACATCACCCTTCAGAATAAGCCAAGGTACAGCAAACCTCAAAAAAAATCAGAAGATATGAGATATATATATATATATATACAGTACAGACCAAAAGTTTGGACACACCTTCTCATTCAAAGAGTTTTCTCTATTTTCATGACTATGAAAATTGTAGATTCACACTAACAGCTGAGCCAAGGAAAACACACACAATTTGGATTAGTATGCTGTAGTGCGCGCGACATCTATAAATAAAAGTGCTGGTGAAGGCAACAAGTGCCGGCAATTTCTGGGGGAATTTGTTGTTGGACGTAATTAAAGTGGCGAGTGAATTAGGCGTACGGATGAGGCACGTTTAGGGAAAAATAAGGATATTAACCAATTGCGAAGCCATTCTGACGTGATAAAATAGCCCCTTGAACACGCTTAACGTGCTTCCAGGGTCAAGGTTTCCTTTAAGCAGTTCCCTTGGTCCCTAGTTCTAAAATAAAGTAAGTAAATAAAAGGGCCAACTCACCGCAACCTCACAGCGACACATGCCTTTTCGACCACTGCGATGCGTAAAAAAATCGTAAATCCGTCATCACGGAATGTTTTCTATCGCTCTTACTTGTGACAGCCAACCTGCCTATTGCATCTGTAATTCAGCAGCGTTGGAATAAAAGGGGATTCTTTGTGTTTGGAATGATTCAACTGAGATGTTTTTGTCCATTCATGTCAAATGGATCCGTAAAAAAAGTATTTTTTTTCCGCTTTTTTTTTTTTTTATTGGTCTCCGCTCTTAAGTGTACCGTGCGAGTCTGGCAGATTTACTCCTACCGTCACTTACTTTCTCATATTTCGCAACCAACAATTACAAAATTACTTATGTTTAGCATACCTTTTTTTTTTTCTTCTTCTTCTTTTGGTGTGTGTCTGTGTGTATGTGCTGTCTCTTATACACATCTAGGTGACTCTTGGTCTTCCTTTCCTCGGGCGGTCCTCATGTGAGCCAGTTTCTTTGTAGCGCTTGATCGTTTTTGCCACTGCACTTGGGGACACTTCCAAAGTTTTCCCAATTTTTCGGACTGATTGACCTTCATTTCTTAAAGTAATGATGGCCACTCGTTTTTCTTTACTTAGCTGCTTTTTTCTTGCCATAATACAAATGTTAACAGTCTATTCAGTAGGACTATCAGCTGTGTATCCACCAGACTTCTGCACAACACAACTGATGGTCCCAACCCCATTTATAAGGCAAGAAACCCCTCTTATTAACACCTCTGAAGTGAAAACCATTTCAGGAGACTACCTCCTGAAGCTCATCAAGAGAATGCAGAGTGTGTGCGAAGCAGTAATCAGAGCAAAAGGTGGCTACTTTGAAGAAACTAGAATATAAGGCGTATTTTCAGTTGTTTTACACTTTTTTGTTAAGTACATATTTCAACATGTGTTAATTCATAGTTTTGATGCCTTCAGTGTGAATTTACAATGTCAATAGTCATGAAAATAAAGAAAACCCTTTGAAGGAGAAGGTGTGTCCAAACTTTTGGTCTGTACTGTATATATATATATTATAAAGGCTTAAGTAGACTACTCTCTAAGATGCTCCACGTCCCCCTAATTTATAGAGTCTAGGCTGCAAAGGGACCTAAAAGCCTCCTCAGTGCATAATTAGATCTGATCACTTAGATCATATTTAGATGTCATCTGGGACACATGTTGCCACATCATTTTACATGTGAGAATGAAAAGTGACCCCAGCATGCATAAAAGACCACCTACTAAGCTGACGTCATCTGCCACCGGTAATCAGATTTATAGGCCAAAGTCCTGAATGTATTAATTAACCACTTAGCATAAAAATGTGGGGTCTGAATGGCCAACATAAGTAATTCCATGTGTTTATAATAAAAACATATATACTACTAACACTAAAGTACATGTAGCTTAGAATAAGAACAAAATATCACGTCTATCATGTCTAAGCCTAAAAAGTAAACGTGAAAAACAATATTTCTAATGAACAAGGGCTGGCACAGCTGTGGGTGGGGCAACACCTGCCTTCCATCCTACAGTGCACAATACAATTATGGAAACCAGTGGCAGTGCCTATATCTGGCAAATTAGGGTTGAATTTGGTTGAGGCCCAGTAAATTGACATATACCTTTAACAGACCAAAGCTTTTAGTTTAATCTCACATAAATGTTATCAGCACACTGTGACCTCCAAACAGAGCTGAACAAGCAAAATCAGTTACAGGAAACATTTCCAAACTCTAGTTTTGTCCCAGATTTAAGCAAACAATCCAAATGCTCAGAAATGCACCACTGACAGTGTTCTGTGAAAGTAAGCTTCTGAGAAGAATGTCAACTACAGACAGCTATTAAACATTATCCATTAATCACAAAAGTCAAATAAACATGCAACTAGAAACTGTTCAGGAATGAAATACACTTTAAACCTTATAGAGCTGCATATTTACTCAAATGTAACTTAATTCCAAACATTTTTTCAGTAGTGGACCATGATTTTTACAATTATTTATAAATGGATGACAAGCATGCAGTTTACGGTAAATGCGTTATAGAGTGGAGGTTTTAAAACTAAAACCAGCTTAAAATATTATTATTAATGATAATAATAATATTATTATTATTATTATTATTATTATTATTATTATTATTATTATTATTATTATTATTATTATTATTATACCACTGCACCCAGCAAGCCAATCATGGAAAATCTGTCTCATTCTACTTTCCAGTTACATACTTAGTGAAAAATTCTGTTGTTGCTGCTGCTTGTTTTGGGTAAACAAAAGCCGAAAATGAAGATGAAGCTATGGCGTGCAATGTGACCTTAAATTTATATCTGTGTGAAGCTGCAAATTAGCTGCAAGGTAACCAAATAAACGCATATTACCCATGATCAACACATCAACCTAAAACCTTAATTTACAAATATACACTTTTGGGGAGGCTGTCCCACAACAATTCCATAGATTTCATTGGAGAATAATACTTCCACCTAAACCTTTCAGGCTTATATTCAAGTCTGAAACCCAAGATTACTTTACTTCTTGACATTTTGTTTTTAATTCAAGATTCAAGAAATCATTTGCACAACAATACAGTGCAGTTGCGGGCAATGACATTCTTGGGTTTCAAGCTCCCTCTAACAATGCTCATATAAAAGTTTTGTATTTAAAAAAAAAACAACAAGCCGAGATATGAAATAAACATAAATAGATATTTAGCAGCATGTCTCACCAAAGCCCCAAATCACAATTGAGAGGAGACAGGACTAGAGGAAAAAAAAGTATTTGGTTGGCCTGTTTGTGTGAGTATGCGTAATTAAAAATACTACTGTTACCAAACATAAAGTTGGTGACTTGTTCATAGCTCAGATATGAAATCATTCCACATTATGGACCGTCTGTCTAAATAACACTCCTGGCTAACATTACCATTTTAGTATTACAACAGTGGTCAGCTGTGACTTTGATCAATACATTTTTTATATAGCATTACAGCCCAATTAAGTTTTGTATAATCAAACATGTTATTAAATACAACAAAGCAGGAGATAATTTACCTGTTGGTGGCGTGTGCCAGTAAAGGTGTACTGGACAGAATGTGATGGATATCGGCTCTGCTCGCTGCTGAAGCCCCCCTGGCTGGGGGGGTAGCCAGAGCTACTGGACATCCTGGCTCAGTGCTACCGGCCTGCTGCGGCTCTTTGGATCAGAAATGTTAGCTAGACCATGTTTGAAGACCGCAACCACCTGCCAAGACAGAAATATACATTAAATGTTTAGATTTTAATATTTTCAAAGAATTCATAAAAAAAACTTGTCATGGTGAAACACCAATTTTTCATGAATTGAATTAACAAAATGTGCCAAAAATAAAAGGAAGAAAAGAATAAGTGTCTCGCAGTCAACAAAGATGAAAGCATACGATGTCCAAAGAAATACTGCATTTTTAGAGAATTTCTGCTGCAGCATCGATGATACATTTTTTAACTGAAGACAAGGCGTAATAGCACTGGCACAAGTTGGTATAAACAAACTGCAGGTGAGAATAACAACTAACTAACAAAAAAATGGACTCCACCACTGATGCCCATGAGCAAGACATCTGCTACCCGGACGCCTCTCAGCTGTCCACTGCCCTGTGGCTTTGCATGTGGGACAGATGGGATAAATGCAGAGAACAAGTTTCCCACGACGTTTGTGTTATGTTTGAGCATGTTTGTGTGGGACTAATAAGCAATTCTAATAGGACCTAAGCCTTGCCCTGCTCATATCACCTCCTGTTGGAACTGAAGGTAACATGGTTTAAACCACGGCATATAAACCAAAGGTGCAAGAACAATACTTACTAAACAACTAAATCATTCAAATAAACACTGATCCATATAGTGCAGCTGGAGCAAACATTTAAACAGCCTTTCTTTGGTCAAAAAAAGATTTTTTTTGTTGAACACAGATTCAACATTCAAATTACCGACAATTTGCATTTAGACATTTTCCTAAGTTTATTCACATATAAAAAAAGCAGGGGAATCTAAGGGTGAGACAAGTTCACAACCCCAGGAAAAACCCCAGAACATTCCAGCAAGGGATGGCTGTTTGCTCCTTTATATCGTATTAACTTGGCCCATTTAATCAACATACACAGGACTCAAGACAGGGCCAGGAAGCACTTTCAGAACTGAACAACTTAAACACACATTTTCATTTAGGTTGTATATTTTAGGCAAAAAAAAACACATGAAAAGTTATGTGTGTTAAATGGATGTCTCCCACTCTTTCTGTCATTCTTCCAAGGAATCCATCCAGTGATGTTGTGTTCTGCTGGCTCTATCATTTTTATTCTAGGTCTGCACGATTTACAGCATGACCACCATGCCAAGACATGATGATGCTAACTTTAGGGTTGGAAAAGCTACAACCACTGGGAAACTGCTATTTTCTCTTTTCAATCCACAGGCCGCAGAGTTAACTGGGTCCCAGAATTAAATCCACTTTCACAATTTCATAAATACTAAAAATATCAACCGGCACTGGAAAATGTAACTTGTAGCTACCCAGCTACAGTCAACACTGCTGCAGAAAGAGCTTTTTTTGCCATCTGACAATAGAGATGTTTTTCATATTTACCTGGAATTATCCGACATTCATTAAAAATTAGACTATTGGTTGTGCATGCAGATATGACGGAAGCCAATCTCTCAAGCAAAGTCTTGCTTTTTTTTTCCCCAACTCTTCTCAAATTGTCTGCCAAGTGATAAAAACATATAATGTGTTCCTGTGGTGCACCCAGTTAAAAGAAAAAAAACCCTGGGTTGACCTCTGTGTCACAGTGCCCTCCATGTCTAGCCAGACACTAATTCTCGACATAATGTGTATAATGCAAGGCCACTGGGAATGCAGGATTACAGTAAAAATGATTTTACATGCATTAGCTGCTGCCATAGCCCCTGTTAGTGACCTGATTGTTCATCTTGTTTTATTCATTTCTTACACTGATATCAATAATGGGAATAATTTGATGGACGTAATAACAAACTAAATTAAGCTGTACTTCTCTCGTCCCTTTTATCATAGAGCATGAGCACAGACACAATAAATGGTGAGCACAATACATGAGCTCCAGGTTATTTTCCTACCCCCATCATTTAAAATGTAACACTAATACTTTCCTGTTGTTTTAATGCGTTGCCAGATTACAGGCATGTGTTCTGCTTTTGTTGCTTTCCGGTAGAGCTGGGTAAAGTAAATGATAGGGGGCATTAACGGTGGTATCACTGATGATTTGTATACAAACTCAACGGCGAGGGTAATATTCAGGGCGCCATGCACGACACGGACGTGAGAAACACTGTTATAGTGCATTGTTATTGTTGTCTTTGATCGCCACACACTAACATGAACGCAATAGGATATGTATCCCATCTTGGGGGATGGGTCCACGACAGAGCGCTCTCCCGGAAATGCGTTAAAAGCACGCACAACTGTTAACACCAATTTGAAAGTATATGACACTACATCCCTTCAGCGTTGAGACATGACGCTTGAGATGTTGTTGTTGTCGCTAGCTAGCTAACTTAGCCTGTAATTCACCTTTGAATTCTCAACCACGTCGCCATCTTGCAAGGCAGATTTTTTTTGCGTATACCGGGGCGCTGAAAAGCTTGATCATTTGACATGTTTTTTAGGTTCAAACCAGCAATTTGTACTCACCTCATATAAAGAAAGTATACCGATGGGAAAGGAAGCTATCCCCGAGCCGAAATACGTCTCAATTGTTGATTGTAAATCCGCGGGTTGTGGGCTGTGGACGACTGGGTAGACTGAAGGCTGCGCCGCATTTGTCGGTCGGTGTCCTGACAGGGTGGAATAAACGGTGCATAGTCAGTTTAATCCACGGAACACTGATGTTCCTCTACAAATAAACGTGTACGAAAAACATTTGAAACCTGCAATTTATTGAGATACACACACTGTTATGTCACTATGTTTGATTAATAATTAAAACATCAAAATTTAAGTTTCTATGTACCTGCAAGGACATAACGGTGTCACGGCTAAATCTTCCCCTCAAACATGGCAATGTTTGTGTTGTTTTTATTTTTCTCTCTTTAAAAATACACATTTTTATTTAACGTTATTCTATATTGTATAGACATTCTGTAATAAGGCAAGTTTGGAAATAATTTGTGATGTGATCAATTCTTCGTTTCCCTGATAAATTGATTTACATTTCAATGAACTCTGAAAGCGACAGTGACTCCTTGTGAATAAAGCAAATTAACATGGGACTTTAGTTGTTTTGGGCTTGGTCTTGATATTTGTTGCATCCTGTAAAGAGGAGGTCGCGTTTGTTTCGCCATACAAGGGGGTTGTAGATGTGGAAGAATACTGCTAACCTGTCTTTTTCACACCTGGAACCATTTCCATCTTCGACTTTTGTTTTCACACGGATTGTTTACGCTAACGGTCAAAATAATGAGCTCTGCCCTGCTTTTCTTCATAGTTTTCTCATATCTAGTTTGGATAAAATGCATTTATCATCGACATCAGAGATCTTTAGTGAAGTCGTTGAAACGTATCATGGGCGTTTTATGGAGCAGAGAAACACAGGCCAGTGGCATCAAAGCTTTGATCGTTACTGCGCATCCGGATGATGAATGTATGTTCTTCTCACCAACGATCATACGACTCGTTGAGTTAAAGGCCAGCGTTAATTTGCTGTGTTTATCTGAAGGTACGATAACAGAACATCAGTGTTTGCATTATCAGTCATAACTTACAATGTTACTCTAAAGTTAAATAGAGTATTTATGACACTATTTGTTTTCGTTAGCTAGTCTTAGTCTTTTAGTACATGTACGCTATTGTGAGACAGCCAAAGTAGATAGTATTGCTCGAATGGAAAGGGAAATATAGAAGGCTATCATGTGGACTACTTAAGCTTAAGTATTCATATAGTTATGGAACAGATCTTTGTCTCCCAACCGTTCAATTTTTAGTCTTAGTCTTTTAGTACATGTAAGCTATTGTGAGACAGCCAAAGTAGAATTGCTCGAATGGAAAGGGAAATATAGAAGGCTATCATGTGGACTACTTAAGCTTAAGTATTCATATAGTTATACAACAGATCTTTGTCTCCCAACCGTATCAATTTATATTATAAAAAATACAAGACATGACTAAGCAGTTTTCAAATACCCTGCTTTAAATTTCATTTAGACCCAAAATAGGGGAATTGGTATATTTCATATGATTTGAATGTGTCAAATTTCACCTAGACAGTATCTACTGACAAACTTGTATTTAGATGTGCTTATCCACCAACCGTATAGACTAAGTTGTCCTCCAAATATACAGGAAACTTCTACAATCAAGGAGCTCAGCGAAAGCAAGAACTCCTCAACAGCTGTGCTGTGTTGGGGATACCAGCCTCCAGAATCACCATTGTGGACCACAAGTGAGCAGTCCTTTGCACCAAATACACAACATACAAAGGATAAACATCCATGTCGTGTGTGACTGTATTGGCTATGATATATATGAAATTTGAATTAAGCCGTTTGCCATAACTTCTACTACTAAGCTGGTTATTAACTGGCGCAGTTAAACCTGGAGTTTTCTTGAGAAGTTACCTACAAGCAATATCATTAGAACTACGATTTAATGTATTAATATGGATTAAAAAATTATTTAAGCTGTTTTTGAGCAAAAAGCAAGGAGAAAATAGAAGTAGTTCATGACTAATGTAGTCAATCTGTCAGAAATGTTGATTTAAAGTTATTAAACGTATTTAAACGTGTTATGATAATAGTATTCAGTAAGGAATGAGAGGATTTTATTTTCATTTCATTTTATCTTCACACAGTCTCTTCATGTCCTGAGCTGCAGTGATGAAAAAAATAAATGCATTAAAATAGCTGGGGAGTCTCTCCGAATCAAAGAATCTATTTTTCATTAAAAAATTAAGCCATAATAGTTCATGTTTGGGGGATTTTGGGGGTTAAAAATGCTTAGTTTAAAAATGAACGTGGTCACATGGAAGTTCTGGAACAGCAAATGAATCCCACTGAACTCTGAAAATATCTGCTGCTCCTTATATGAGAAATATGTTTTTTCAGTGTGATTGGTCAGTCTTCAGCCTGCATACAGGTTGACCTGCTCCTCTGCAGTTACAATGTCAAATTACTCGAACAAGAAGGGAAATACTGTCGTCAACCTAAAAATGCAGGCCTCTTGATTTTGTCTGGCCTGATGCAGGGGAGATAAATTAGCCTCATCAGCAGGGATAGGCGTGCTGTTGATCCCAAACTGACATATCTACAGTATTTACAGTATATACTACATGTATGCCAGGAGTAGGGAACACCCACTTCCGAAAGCCACTACCATCCAGGAGTGGCTCATCCTGTTTTTCAGTAACAAAATCTCCAAACAAAAAGCATTAGTCACTGAGGCTGAGGATTACAGCCCTTGGCCGTAACACTACATATAATAAACATCTAAAGTTAATGTAACATTTTTTTTGTTTTACTATCTTACCGTCCAAGTCAGTGGGGATGTGGTCATTCATTTTACTTGTCTTGTTTGCATAACTTATCTGTTTGTTTGTTCTGAGCAATCAACTTCTCAATCTCAGCCTTTTTTTTCATAGAGCACATAGAGCTCTCAAAATGTGTGTTATTTGAATATGAATACATTTGCCCTGTTGCAGGAACATGACAGTTTAAAAAAGGTTTCAGTTAAAATGATTTGCAGCAAATTAAAATGCATAAGTTTAAGAAGTTATTTGTATTTTATGAAATGCCTTAAATCATATAGAAAAATACATTTAGTTCTCACAGCTGGGCTACTGATAGATAGTTTACTTTATAAATACATTTATAAATACCTCCACATTGGAACAGGTTTAATTCGTAACTTTTGTCTTTATGTTAAATGTGGTGAGTAGAACTTGGAAACAAAACTCCATTGTCTACATTTTTGTGCGACTTGCTCCTCTGTTCTCTTCTATATCTTGTTTTGTTGTTTATGCAGCTGTAAGAATTCCAGTCCCCTGGCTGTGATTATTGGCTAGGTCAAGTTACAGAGATAAAAGTTGTTAAAGGCGATATTAGAAAAGGGGATTTTCTTCCCCTCTGGATCAACCCTGCAGATTCCCCAGAAAATGTTTGGAGTTTCTAAGAACCTCATTGCCGCCCAACATGTGAGAGTCTACATGCATGCTGGCTCACCAGGAGCGCTGGATGAACTCTGGCACTAACCTGAAACTCACAGTAATAAGCTGGCAGACTGCCGAGGTCGCCCAACGAACGTTGTTGCAGTGTGTCTGTGACCTCGCAGCTTTATCATCTTGTGCACACAGAATACTGCTGAACTTTGATCTTAGTGCTGTCTGTGCTTCTGTTGAACTGGAGTGTAGCCCAATTCCCTTTCTGTGTATTCTGTTGTTTGCCCAAAACACACACCTAATCAGCACTTTGAGATCCTCAGCCCCACTCACTCACAACCAAGCGCTTTCCCTCCCTCTCACTCCCTTCCCTCTGTCCCACCCCTCCTCTTCCTGTCCATGTCTGCTGGAGCCAACTGCCAAGGACTGTGGGATACATTTTGGCAGAGCTCTAAGCCTGGCTAATCTAGGTCATTCCAAAGAGTTTTTCTCTTTGTGTGGCTTTACATGGTTAGCCAGGCTCTAGCTTTGCACGTAACCTTCTCTGTCTAAATATGTGCATCCGAAACTTGACCTCTCCCAGAGCACAAAGGGAGAAAAACACACAGTGACACAGTGCAAACGCTGTTGATCATCAAGCATGACTCAAAAGAATGAAAGCATTATTATGCATAACCTTCTGCTGTTGCAGAGACACCTATGGACAACGTTTAAGTGTTTAGGAGGATCTAAGCAAAGTCATCAAAGATATATTTTTATTTTGTTGGCAAAAAATGCATTTGTTTTCTCTCCAAAGCAGGGATTTTTTTTTAAATAATAATATAATGCAAACACTAACCAGGACATAAGCTCCAGCCTTGTTTATTCTTGGTTGAAATTGTAACCTTGACAGAGGAGGATTTATAATAAACCAGCGAACTCTGCCAATGAAAAGAAATAACTGAACATTTTACGAGTGGTGGGGCACCAAGTCTAATCTGGTAAAACTGTACTGAAACAATGCAGTAATCAACTGTTAGTATGGGTCTGAATGTTAAGATGTACTGTTTGTTTATCATGGGCTCATGGGGTCCATGTTCTGTCATCTCACTTATCAGAGTAGGGTGATGAAGGGTGACTGAACTCCACTGGTCTTTTGTCTTTCAGCGAAGGTCACCTCTTCACTACTGAAGTCTAGAGTGCAGTGTGGGTTATGTTTCATGACAGATCCGGGTGAAATGGTCTCACTCGCAACTATAGCCCAGTTTCCCAAGAAGCCAGGAATAACAAATGGATCCTGCTCTAAAATAGGACTTTCCCTTTAATGCTTACTGAATAGGAGAGCTGTGTTGACAGTAACTGGGGCTCCAGTGCACGTTGGGGCTTTTGTGATCAAGCTCGATCTGAGCACGCTCCACTGCCTATCCACTTGACCTCTGTCTGCTCCCTGGACTCTGTCATAGCTACTCGCTGTACAAATCCGAGCATTATCCGTCAGACTAAGCTGAGGTCTTTCTCTGTCTCACACACCACTTCTCTAACCAACTAGATAAATGACAACAAATTATGTACTTTGTTTAAACAAATCTTACATCTGCGATACACCACAATCCCAAAGCTTTTGTTTTCAAGTGCATTAATATAACTAAACAAGATATTGAAAAGGGAAAGCTGTTCACCACTGACCCACACAAGGGTTAAATATACATTGATCATTGGTAAAAATAGCCCTAGCTGATTTATAGGCACATGGCAAGGCGGGTAAATTGTGGAGAGATGTTTCAGCCCTGCCATTGACCTCTGGCTGTGCTTTTATCCAGGATACATTTGTCACCCCCGCATATTGGCCTCTGTGCTGTACAACACTTTTTCTTTTCCAGTTATTGAATAGCCGTTATTTTATCACATCAGATGCTTCTTTTTTTGCAAAGTTTAGTTTGCAAAACAAAACCCGCAGAATTGTAGTTATTTTGTGACATGGGTGAATGTTGGCAAAACTAAGAGCCATAGATGTTTGTAAATCATGGTAAAAAAAACATGTTACTGGTGTTTTATAACACTTGGATATTGTGGAGGTACTGTAAGTTTTTAGTGGCATCTCAGCCATTCCCAGCAGGACATATAATCTGACTGTGTGGACAGAAGTCTGGCTGTTTCACAGGCCTGTGGTCCATGTGACCAGACTAAACACGCTCTATCCCTCTCCCTCCCTCCATCCCTCTCTCTCCCTCTCTCTGTCTTCCCCTCTTTCACCCACACAAACCGACACACAAGCCCCTTACTCGGCCAAAGTTCAACAGCTGCATATGGATGCCTGCGAGCAATCAGACATCCATCCATGTGCAAAGCTACAAAAGGGAGCTGGGGAGGTTACTTCAGGACATTTTGTACTGTTGCCATGGCAAAGCTGACAATCAGCCTGTATCCTGCTTGAGAAAGGTCAGGTTTCTTTTGTTAATTTTTTATTTTGCCCTTTCTTTGCAGACTTGTGTTTAGCTACTGTTGTCAAGCTGTAAGACATGATGAGTAATAAATGAAAAAATGCAACCGTCAAAAAAATAAATAAAATTAAAGGAGGATAGGGGATACAGTGAAGCTTTGGGCTCTGTATGATTCTTAATGTTATGCAAAATTCTCACAAAATCATACATTATGTGTATCTCATATATTGTGTTTAAGTCTAAAACTGACAGAAATTAGGACATTAGACTTGTTTTGTATTGATTTAGGCAACAGCTAGCTATTCTTTTGATGACAAAATCAAAGGGGCCATTCATCTTTTTAAAAAAACGAATAAATACAGACATTATAATATGTAGGTCACCTTGCAGCAGATGTCAGCAGCAAATTCACACTATGACAGAAAGTTTTATCTCTGAATCCCTAACTCTCTTTATCCTGTGTACATAGCTGACCCTTCACCCCTGACCCTCACAGCACTGACAGCCAATGGTGCATTGCCTAATCCATCACTTCCCTCTACCAGCTCCACTGTCCTGGTTCATTGTTTACAAGGAAGGGGAGGAGAGCAATTGTGACACATACTTATAATGTACATACACGTACACGCACTGACAGCACCCGTGTGCTGCCCTCGACATTATTTAACTTTCTCCTTACTTGTTAAACCAGCCAGTTTCCTTTGTTTTTCATCAACATAATTTTATAACCAGTGAGCAAGCTATATTTACTCTAGCTTCTGGTCTTTATTTTTTATATGAACTGCTTTGGCCCTTCCCACACCTCAGCAAAATTTAGGCACGTATTATTTTCTGCCCTTAGTTTTTTTAGCTGGTCACTTGAGTTCAGTGGAATTTTTCATGTAATCATAGAAAGCTTAGATTTTCTAAACTAAGTCTATGTATGTTATGTAGGCTGAGAGCTTGGGGCAGCCTGGTGTGATGTTTACTCCGTTGTCTCCAGGCTCTAGTTTCAAATGAGCAGGATGCTAAGGGTCTTCTGACCCTTAACCCCCAAACTTCCTCTTGTCCCCTCGTCTTTGCATTTTACAGCAGTCTATTTTCAAACACTCGGTTAAATCCTCTAGGACTGGTCAGCATTCCTGTATCTCAGTCTAAGTATTGACTTAGTGGATAACCAGAGTCTCTTTCTTTGCTTTCCAGAAAACTTCCAGACAACCCCAAAGCCGAATGGAGCATCTCTTTGGTCTCCTCTGTAATTGTGAAGCACATAAGAGCCCATTCCTTCAACATGGTATGCTGTCATTTCCTGTTTGGGGTTAACAACTTTTCCCTGCCATTCTGTACTAGAGTTCATGTACTGTTTTGTTTTTACCATAACCTTTCGCACAGCAGGTTCCTGGCGTATCATCCCATTTTCACCATGGTCTGTGTAATAATCCCACCAGCGTTCATCCCATTTTGTCCCAGTGCACAAATGTATTTTGAGCCTTGCTCTAAAAGCAAGGGGAAATTACCACTGCTGCAGTGGAAAGCTTGGACGCAATCTGTGTGTTTACAGAAAGATTCTTATCAGCCTTGGTGCAGTTCCGCACCATCAGCTGATGGGAATGTGGAAAATTTAGAATCAAAGAATCTTCATCCAATCTATCTCAATGAAGGCAAAAAAAATTGTCAAATGTTCTGAGAAACAGAAAGTGCAGCCGCAATGGCAAAAACACCACATAATTCTTGAGGGGAGATTGTTAAGTCCAGCTACGGTCCTCTACAATTTAGGTACTAATCTTTTTTGTAATCATGGACAAACAAATCCAAATGCCCTTCCCATCTCCTTCCATCCTGTCCATCTCATCGACAAAAAATGCCTGTAAACAATCCTCGATTTATAGAATCATCAATCAATCAAATTGAATTTGTATAGCCCATGTTCACAAGTCAAACTTTCCACATGGGCTCAACAATTTATAGAGGGTGCTACATCCTCTGTCTTATTATTGATATAACTAGTAATAATATTCAAGTATCATTCACACATGAGCCTCTTCTCTAATAAATATCCACTGGAATATTTGGGACATTGACGGCATCCAAAAATATGTTTAAAGTTGTTCCTGTGCTTTGATTAAACCAAACGGGTCCAACATAATTATCTGGCTGTCCATTGCAAGCCAGCAATATATAAAAAAGCATACACCTTATTCATAATATGCAGTATCACGGAATTTGAACTTAAGCTTGATTGCAAAGACATAGTCATGGTAGAATACGCCTTAGCAAAGCACATGCCAAGTCTTTAGTCAAGCCCTTTTTCTTTCCCTTTGACCTGACTTTTTTCACTTGTTTCCTCTAGTGTGCATGCACACAGAAAAACAGGGTTTTTTAAATATCAGTTATCAGCTGCCAAGCAGCTCCACAGTTAGACACAGAAACTCTTCCACTAACCCAACCAAAATCAGCTCTCTGTTTTTACCTTAGTTTATTTAAATGCACCTTAAGATGCCCAGATCCTGGCTTTTCACCCACACAATGAAATGTTCTGTTGTTTCAGGTGCTGACCTTCGATGGACGAGGAGTGAGTGGACATGCCAATCACATAGCTATCCATAAAGCTGTCAGGTACAGCATAAACTTGAGCTTTGCCATCAGAAAAAAACATTTTTTAATGACATCTTCAGGGACATTATGTGGCTTCCAGATGCACACATAAACCAGCCCACTCCACAGTCATAAAACACTGTCCAGGAAAATGCAGAACATTTAGACTCACATCAACATCCATCTCTCCAAATGTTTCCCAACAAAGACACACACGCCCCATAATTCAGAATTGGTCTACTTACATAGCTGAGAGGTCATCCAAACAGTCCTCTGAGGCACTTGGCTATGCTCCCAGAGAGCAGCAGTAAATCCTGTCCCTGAAGTGGTGAGGTGGTAGGGCAGCTCTGGTTTGGTGAGGCCAACCAAGCAAGTTGCATCAGACTGCTGGTTTGAAAAAAAAAATGTGCTCAGCAGTTTGAAGTGTACGTTGCAGATTTTCCCTTTCTGAGCCTATATGGCTCTGTCAGTTTGCAAGCCCCATCTGTTAATAATAATATGTGAGCTTTTCACATTATTATTCCCATTAGGATGGAACTCTGAGAAGTTTCATAATCATTTCACAATTCCCTAAATATCAGGCCTGCACTGTTGGGTTTTGTTTCAGTCAACATTTTAAAAAGTATTGCATATAGTGGATGCTTGACATGTTTGACACGTAGCCTTGAGGAATGATGCACTCAATAAACTGTGACCCAAAAGTAGCAGATGTTTTGCATTAGCTCAGGTGCAGTACTGCATGACTTCTAAGAGCCACTGACTTCATGTTTAAATCAGTGTAACCTAAAATGTTCACAGTTGCATACTGGCAAGTAGAAACATGACAACAAGGCCATGTTGCACCAGATGTACACACCACCCTGTTAGATGCATTAGGCAGATGCATTATCTATTTGACAACAATGTTTGCATTCTCGACATTTTCAGTGGCCAACGTCGTGTATTTTTTTTTTCGTTTCTCTACCAACAGCCATCTCGCTTCCACTGGACAAGTACCCAACGGTAGGTTTACGTATACACTCAAAATCTATGTCCAAAGTGTCCACTGCTACAATGAAAAGTAATGCATGTGTCAAATGTATGTATTATTAAGCTTTAAGGGGCAGTTTATATTAGGACTCAAATCTGCGTCACAGGCAGTGATATCCCTCTTTTTGGAAGCACCACATCAACAGTCTGTACTGTAAACACAGGGTATTATGTGAATGTACAGTGCCCCCTTCTGGTCAGAGGGTTGCATCTGTCTAACATTTTTACATTTTGGGCTGCTGGTGGCAGCATAAGGCCTGTTGGATGTCAGAAAACAACAGTTACAATATGAGTTTCTCCTTTTCAGATATGGGGCCTTAAACCTAATATGATTCCATTCCAAATATTCATAGCTCTTGCTTTGCCTTTGAAAATCTCTTATTCCAATGCCTAAGGGGACTTTTTCTCAAGATAGTGAAGGGGAAAGACACTACACCAGGATGATAACTTTGATAGTTTGGTAAACATGTTGGCCCACAGACGCACAAACACAGTTTGAGTCGACAGCATGATTAGAAACAAGTATAACGTGTAATAATCATATATGAGTTCTAAACTGTTGTACAATGCATCACCCTCCCAGTCCTGAGGCCATAGCAAACACACACTTTATTTAGGACAGGGGGACTTTTGTCTGCCCTGACCTCTGTACCTGGTGTGAGCAATCATAAAAAAACATGCAGACATGGTTGTTTATTACCAGACTTACCTAACCTGTGGGTCTGAACTTACTGTGTTCTATGGCGGGGGGGGGGGGGGCATTATAACGACATTAACAGCTAACTGGATCTCTGTCTCTTTTCTACCAGACTGCTGTTTGCTCTCCCTGGTGACTGTTGGCCTCTTCAGGAAGTATATCTCCTTCCTGGAGCTTCCTCTCAGCTGGCTACTTTCCTCGTGGCTCTTCTGCGTTATAGGCGTAAAGGGCTACAGGCAAGCCAAAGTAAGACAGTTTGTTATGAAAACATTGTGTCATTGTGTAGTCTTACAGGACACATGTTGTTAGCATATACATTATTTACAATGAATATAAAGAAATGAATACATTTATAATAAATATGCAATATTTCACTACCTGTTAAGTGTACTATCGTCTTTTTTCCCATCAGGCTGCAATGCTTTGCCATCGCACTCAACTCCTGTGGTTTCGTTATCTGTACATCACCTGCTCACGGTACATGTTCATAAACACATTCCAAATGATCCCACGAGGACCAAAGAACCTGAAGATCTATTAAAAGATTGTCCCATCTCGATGCACTGATTGTGACCCTGTTAGATTACAGATCTAATGACAGATTTACAGATCTGAAGAGCTGGTTTGCTCACAGTGTACAAAGAGTATTTTTTTCACAAACCATTTAGTCATGGCTGTCAGTTATTTTGAAAAAGGAACAATAGATACTGTATGTCTGATGTCGTTTTGATACAGGAATTTATTTGTTGTTTTTAGTCATTACACTGTATAAAAAACACTAAGGTCTGAACCAACTAGGGAGATGAATTTGTCATCTTATGATTTTACAGGCTCTTGCAAATTCTCGTTTTAATGTCTGATGCACTACTAAATAAAAAGGTTTTGATTATTTTATCACCACTGTATCATTTTGTCCCTGATGTAGCTCTAGACATGTTTCTGATGCTCTTGTGGGCTTGCATGCTTTCCTCCCACTTCTCCCCACAAAACTTCTCCACTGTGACACTGCGCACAGTACCTAGATCCAGACAGTGTGGAGCGACGCCTGCGGAGAAAAGAAAAACAACAAAGGGCTGTTTATTAGTTAGCAAAACTTGTTTAGAGTAAACACTGCAGGGTGATGAAACAAGTTTACAACACATGGGGACAGTGTGAGTGTCTCGTGTCACCAGATAGGGGTCATACCATATCCATCAGGGTTGGAGCGTGGAATGTAGAAACTTTGAACTCCACAGGTTTTACAGAAGGTATGTTTAGCAGCATGAGTGTTAAATGTGTACGTAGTCAGATTGTCCAAGCCCTGAGGAGAAATAATATTCAGTGTTCACTAAAAATGCTCATTTAGAAAAAAAATACACTGAGAAGTAATTTCATACCTGTAAAAGTGTGAAGTATTTTTTTGGAACAATAAAATGGTGGTTTTGCTTCTTTGTGCAAATGCTGCAGCTGAAACACATACACACACCAACACATTGACATTTATACTGATTTGCTAAAAGTTGTCAAGAAACAACACATGATTTGAAATCTTTTACCGTGAATCGAAATAATATATTTTTACCCAAAACGTAAATGTGGCTTCTTGGCCATAATTACAGTTTTTGTAGAAGACTACCAACTACTTTTGGATTGAAAATCAATTTATCCTTCAAATTATAACAAAAAAATCACCATATAATTAATTATCCGTACTTGCAATGGAAAACATGAAGGTCTGGGGAACTCCAGACTTCAAATCGCACAGCCCCACAGTGACAGCCGCCTGTATGTTTCACAAGATTCATACTGTGGGTAGAAATGAAGCAAAGCACCATGTTAAATACATACAGTATGTACATATTTGTGTATTTTGGGACGCTAATCCTCCATTTAGTAACCTCCTTTTTTGATCAGGGAAAGAAAAGGAATGTTTAGCTGGCTTTTTCACTCTAAAGTTCTGGTGAAACGAGTGTAACGTGTTGTTGTGAAACCTGGTGACGTGGAACTGGACGTTCCAACCAACAACCACCCAGTTGAAAAAAACACAATGACCCTAATCAAAGTCCATCACTGATAAAAGTCACATTTACGTTAAAAGAGCCTAGCCTAGTTCAAGCTTTAACCTATTAACAGCCGTTGATGTGGCAAATTTAAATGTGCCTCTAAGAAAAGCCAGCTTGAAGTTTGTTGTCACAGGCAGCTTTCATGTCTTGTGCTAATGTTGTCAGCTTCATATGTCTCTAGGTCTACTTCCTATATAATATTGTTTTCCTACCTGGAACACTTTGAGTAAGGGGCAGGGCACACAACAGCAGAGTTTCACAACAAATGTGTCAGCCTGAACAAGCTCAGCCAGATACCCAGCTCTGTGAAAGGCCCCAGGGCGGTGCCTTACAGGTTGGGAGTCATATGACAGGGTGCTGGAAGGGGACAAGGGAATGTTGTGACCCAAATACATAAATTAAGACTCTCCTGACCGTACCATTTCTATGACCCAAAATAGGAACTCAGTAGGCTACTAACTCCCATCTGAGCGTTTGCTCTTTTATTTATTGCGTTTAAAGTGCCACATATGTGAGCTAAACATAGAAAACCACTGAAGCTGCCAGTTATAAGGTTAAAAACAGAAATCTATCTGAAAAATCTGAATATATATATGTGTTTTTTTCTTCATATTTGTATATATTATATTATATAGGAACTGTGCTCCTATCTTGGTTCCCAAAAAACACTGTAGAGACATCTGAGCAAAATATCTGATGCTCAGTAAATTTAATCAGTTGGGTGACTTCTCTCACCTCCCTCCACATATCGCATAACGCTCTCCTTACACAGAAATAGAAATCCTTGTCTGGCCAACTTTAAAGAAAAGCTCTACAGCCATTCCACACATTCTTAAATCGGTGATAAACAGGTTGGGATTTTACAGTATCACTTGGGCATTGACAGTTCCCCCCACATTTATGTTCATGGAAATGAAATAATTCCCCTGTTACTTCAGTAATAACAATATTTTTTGGGTAAAATACTAAAACATCACATTTTAAGCTGTCAGAGTCATTCCTCTTAATCTATAAAGATAATAATATGCCTATCAGGCTAGAAATAATCTGATCATGTCCTGTGGGACTACAGTATTTCAAGAGGGTTCAGGAGTGTGTGAGAGCTGCATTCATCACTATCATTCAGTTTATAGCCATGGCTAATAGCAGGTCTGCCAGATAATAATTATGAGAAACGTGCCCTTATCAAATGACCTATTTTAACATGGCGCTTGGCTTTAAATAAAAAAATTGTCTTTAAATAGATGGTCTGCTTAAGAAACCGGATGTGGCTATGGACTGCAAGTGAATTAAATAAAAAAGGCCTTAGAGGTCAGTTAGTGATGTGATCTTCGTTTTCCCTAATTTGTCTGCTGTCACAACAGCTGGTCGCATGTTTACCAAGCACATTTCCATCTGTTATCAAACACGTTTTATGGAGATCAGCTGAATGCATGCCTGCACGTGTTCTTCACGTGATAGTCATACAAGGAAGTTGCAAAATCAGACCTGATATAACAATTGGTGCGTTTTTATCTATCCTAAGAAGAAAAAGTAGGGCGCGTGTGTCATAAACAAGCCACGTTGCCCCCCTTAAAAACATATAACAGCCTTTGTCTGCGTAGGTCTGTATAACTGGTTTGGATCCGCCTTGAGAGCACCACCCTAAAGTGAGAATCATAACTTAGTCACCGAACAGTACATTACTGTCACATGGTAACCAATCGCTGGTCAAACAAACAAGTGTGCCAGCCAATCAGAGCCTTGGGCAAAGGTCCATGTTGCTGTGTTTCTAGCGAATTCTGGACCCAGAGCCGGAGTGCTGTGAGGTATTATTCCGCCATAGTTATCATTTTGAAGCATAATATAACACGTTATTCCTAATTATCATTATCAAATCATCATTATCACAACGGCATTGTTATGTGTATGTTTATATATGTATCTATATGTCGTACATTTAAAAACAAATATGTTCTATAACACGATTCGGTTCGTGGGAACTACTTTTAAACGCGGACGGAGATTGACAGATGACGTAGGCAGAATTCGGTATATATCACAGTGCCTGCGTATACTGCAGCAAATCGTTTTCTGAAAGCACGGGTGAGCGTTATTCGAGCAACATTCACAGTGAACGCATTCCATTATCGTAAGTACTGTTTAGATCTTGATTTAAGCTGTTGTTATATACATTTCTGCCATTCTCCTTAGTGAATGTTTTGTTATACTGTTTATTGGTTGCTGCCATAATTGTACATCTTCGTTAAAGAAACTGTTAACGGTAATTTCTTTCAAGTTGTTAGTTAAATTACTGTATTTCAGCTACCCCGTGTCTCCGTCGTCTTTTTTCGGTGAAGCCGAGACACTGCTGTGATTAGTTAATGTTGGCTTCAGCAGTGACTCAACATTTCCAGTATCGTCCATTAGCGGGTAACGTTAGTGAAACAAAAGGAACGTCACTATGATCTCAAAATGGCGCTCGTGCTGAAATGGCTGCGGAGCTGCCAATAAATAAGAACTATACAGTAAATATTTACTTAATGCTTAATTTTGACATTATTTGATCAGTAAGATTCTGATGTAAGATATTTCTGTTTAAAGATGAATAATTTTTTTTACACAAATTATACATCTGTTAACAGGCAGAAGCATGCAGATCTTTGTAAAGACCCTCACTGGCAAGACCATCACCCTCGAGGTTGAGCCAAGCGACACTATTGAAAATGTGAAGGCCAAGATCCAGGATAAGGAAGGCATTCCCCCTGATCAGCAGAGGCTAATCTTTGCTGGCAAACAGTTGGAAGATGGCCGCACCCTCTCCGACTACAACATCCAGAAAGAGTCCACCCTCCATCTTGTCCTGCGCCTTAGGGGTGGCATGCAGATCTTTGTGAAGACCCTCACTGGCAAGACCATCACCCTGGAGGTTGAGCCCAGCGACACCATCGAGAACGTGAAGGCCATCTCTTCCAAATGTTATTTTCTAGTATTTCTACAGGCATCCTGTTTGATGCAACTAGAATTACAATAATGTACCCCTGCCGTCACAGCCACCTGTGGAACTTTCGTATAATAGTAATACAAATCATAATTCTACTACTATAACTATTAAAACAACTAATAATAATAAAAAATAACCAATTCCAAACGCTCTCCCCATGACTTGAACACATGTTACTCATGTGTTATGATTGGAACTTGACTGCATGTCAGTCATGTGTTTTTCAAAGAAAACCTGCATCTTGTTATTAACATGTTATATGTATAATACAGAACAACTTATCTCAAAGAAAAAAGGTAGGATGTAAAAAAAATATAAGTGGGGACTATTTTCAGTTGCGGATGAATATTGGTTGATGACGTATGTCCAGTATAAATACTCCTCTCCCCGTGGCAGCTGTATTCAGACAGCGGTGCTGTATCCGGAAAGAAAAATCAAGTATAGCAAAATGTAAGTACAGTCGTTGGTTTTTTTTTAAATAAATTATTAGCTGTTGCATCTATTTAAAACAAAATAATCCGTTTTCAGTTTAAAGCTTTATAGATGTATATCTGTTGCTGCTTTTAAAGCCGTTACAGTAGCCCATTACTGAAAACTGTTAATAATAGCCGGTGAGCGACGTCATTTAAACGAGTTATGTACCGTATTTAACAAGCATTGTCGATTGCGCGCTGTGGTTCTCTTAATTAATCCATTCTGAGTTTTATTAGCGCAAAAGGCTGTTGTCAACATTGACAATCAACGATGGAACGACATTTCTAGCTGTGTCCTCCATTAGCGGGTAATGTTAGCTGAACAAAACGAGAACAAACAACAATAGCTTACTTTAAAATGGCGCTGGTGCTGGAATCACCGGTTCCCTACCAGTATGTTCATACAGTAGGTGGTAGCTCTGAATCATTACCTAAAGGTAACACATTAAACTGTGCACCAAAAATATGTTTTAGTAAAATTAGCAGGGCACTTTTTCACAGCAGGATGGTCATACTTATTTGACATCATCATCCTGACAGGCTTTCTATGTATTTGTGGTTGTAATCCTTGTTACATTACAACACGTAACTTTGCATCTTCATTTTTTCACAGTTGCAGTCATGCAAATCTTTGTGAAGACCCTCACTGGCAAGACCATCACCCTGGAGGTTGAGCCCAGCGACACCATCGAGAACGTGAAGGCCAAGATCCAGGATAAGGAAGGCATTCCCCCAGATCAGCAGAGGCTGATCTTCGCTGGCAAGCAGTTGGAAGATGGCCGCACCCTCTCCGACTACAACATCCAGAAAGAGTCCACCCTCCATCTTGTCCTGCGCCTGAGGGGTGGCATGCAGATCTTTGTGAAGACCCTCACTGGCAAGACCATCACCCTGGAGGTTGAGCCCAGCGACACCATCGAGAACGTGAAGGCCAAGATCCAGGATAAGGAAGGCATTCCCCCAGATCAGCAGAGGCTGATCTTCGCTGGCAAGCAGCTAGAAGATGGCCGCACCCTCTCCGACTACAACATCCAGAAAGAGTCCACCCTCCATCTTGTCCTGCGCCTGAGGGGTGGCATGCAGATCTTTGTGAAGACCCTCACTGGCAAGACCATCACCCTGGAGGTCGAGCCCAGCGACACTATTGAAAATGTGAAGGCCAAGATCCAGGATAAGGAAGGCATTCCCCCAGATCAGCAGAGGCTGATCTTTGCTGGCAAGCAGTTGGAAGATGGCCGCACCCTCTCCGACTACAATATTCAAAAAGAGTCCACCCTCCATCTTGTCCTACGCCTTAGGGGTGGCCAGTAAACTTAGTGATTCCATGTTCTTAACAATGTTTCTTCTTAAGGAGCTATGTATGACCTGTTCTACATGCTG
This sequence comes from Colistium nudipinnis, assembly GCA_016785305.1. Classification (NCBI taxonomy): domain Eukaryota; kingdom Metazoa; phylum Chordata; class Actinopteri; order Pleuronectiformes; family Rhombosoleidae; genus Colistium; species Colistium nudipinnis. The sequence goes on along the minus strand of JAFBJU010003978.1, from coordinate 155,705 downwards.
TATTTGCTGTAAGTTTGATTCACATAATTAATAAAGGGTTAAACAAAACTTTCAGTTTTTCATGCTTGACTTTCTTTTTTTTTAAATCATTTATAACATTGCAGTCTTATCAGTTATTAAGCCATAGCAACACAATGTAACAAAGCTCCCTTGACCTTTCAGTACATTGTGACTTGAATGTCATAATGCATTGCCTCGTTTAACTGCCAAATCTCTTAAATCTGTGCAAAATAAGGTGCCATGGGAGGGTATTTTTATTTATTTTTTATTTTTTTCATTTTATCAGAATTCATTTCTCGTGATACTGCATAAATACATGTGTGAAAATAAATTACAGGTGTAACATTAAGTTTGCTTAAAGCGTATTATCAAATAAGACTACACATTTCCTTGAGTGTTTGATTTCACAGAGAAATAAACTACAACAGGAAACAGGATGTTTCTATAATAAATTGAAAATAATGAATAAAAACATTTCCTTCTGATTGGGCTTTTAAAACAAACTAAACAGAAAGGCATACCTATATTTTTATAGAACAGTAAAAGTACAGTAGTACGTCTCTTTAAATGACATTCTCCTGTTACTAATTAAGATTCTGTCATCATACAGTGTAAACATTTGTATATATTTTTTTGACATAAAATTGCACAAGTAAAACAATAGAAGCAGGTGTAGGTGAATGATTGTTTGGAGGCATTAGTTAGCCTACTTAGTACATCACTCACCATTAGCTTACATGTTACATATTAAAATTATTAAAAATTCTGTATTTTCTATAAAGCTGATGAATCCAGAACAAATCTCAAGTCCTGGCTCTCTGAATAAGTTACAGAGGGTTTATATTAAACTTGAAGCCAGTAATTTCACTCAAGGATTGAGATGTTTAAAGACATTATACATTCATTAGTATTTGGCGCCATCTATTGGGCAAATAGTTGAGATGTTTAATAGGAGAACAATGTGTGCATTCAGACACGAAATGGGGGCAAAGGAATATATTGGTAAAAACGTTTAGGAGCACTGAAAAATGTTAATATAATTTCGTTGACAGGAGACAGAATATCATAACATTATCAAATATCTGGTCTTGGTACAGGCAAATTACATGGAATATAGTTAATATTTTCAGACGGAATTTTTCTTTTTTCAACATAATGAAAAAGACAAATACAATTAACCTTACACATGTAATATTTTAATGGCACTACTTTTAGTTGTAATTTATCTTTTCCACCATTGGGCTTGAGCCACAAGCAAGTTTTGAAATGACACTACAGAAATATGTTGTGGATTTTAGAGAGCAGTGGGAGAGCTCTGTTTTATCTAATTTAAAACTAAACTGGTTCAGTACTGGATTGTGGATGGTAAGTTAATTTTCCTTCTGTATGCATTTATCTCATAGCAATGTTTTAAATTTGTAGATCAAGATCAAGCTACACATTAAAATATGAAAACAGCCCAATTCATATGTTTTATACAAAGCAGCCCAACTATCTTAACCAAATTAAATAATAAATAAAAGATAGCTGACTTTTATTTTTATTTATCTCTTCCAAATGTTATTTTCTAGTATTTCTACAGGCATCCTGTTTGATGCAACTAGAATTACAATAATGTACCCCTGCCGTCACAGCCACCTGTGGAACTTTCGTATAATAGTAATACAAATCATAATTCTACTACTATAACTATTAAAACAACTAATAATAATAAAAAATAACCAATTCCAAACGCTCTCCCCATGACTTGAACACATGTTACTCATGTGTTATGATTGGAACTTGACTGCATGTCAGTCATGTGTTTTTCAAAGAAAACCTGCATCTTGTTATTAACATGTTATATGTATAATACAGAACAACTTATCTCAAAGAAAAAAGGTAGGATGTAAAAAAAATATAAGTGGGGACTATTTTCAGTTGCGGATGAATATTGGTTGATGACGTATGTCCAGTATAAATACTCCTCTCCCCGTGGCAGCTGTATTCAGACAGCGGTGCTGTATCCGGAAAGAAAAATCAAGTATAGCAAAATGTAAGTACAGTCGTTGGTTTTTTTTTAAATAAATTATTAGCTGTTGCATCTATTTAAAACAAAATAATCCGTTTTCAGTTTAAAGCTTTATAGATGTATATCTGTTGCTGCTTTTAAAGCCGTTACAGTAGCCCATTACTGAAAACTGTTAATAATAGCCGGTGAGCGACGTCATTTAAACGAGTTATGTACCGTATTTAACAAGCATTGTCGATTGCGCGCTGTGGTTCTCTTAATTAATCCATTCTGAGTTTTATTAGCGCAAAAGGCTGTTGTCAACATTGACAATCAACGATGGAACGACATTTCTAGCTGTGTCCTCCATTAGCGGGTAATGTTAGCTGAACAAAACGAGAACAAACAACAATAGCTTACTTTAAAATGGCGCTGGTGCTGGAATCACCGGTTCCCTACCAGTATGTTCATACAGTAGGTGGTAGCTCTGAATCATTACCTAAAGGTAACACATTAAACTGTGCACCAAAAATATGTTTTAGTAAAATTAGCAGGGCACTTTTTCACAGCAGGATGGTCATACTTATTTGACATCATCATCCTGACAGGCTTTCTATGTATTTGTGGTTGTAATCCTTGTTACATTACAACACGTAACTTTGCATCTTCATTTTTTCACAGTTGCAGTCATGCAAATCTTTGTGAAGACCCTCACTGGCAAGACCATCACCCTGGAGGTTGAGCCCAGCGACACCATCGAGAACGTGAAGGCCAAGATCCAGGATAAGGAAGGCATTCCCCCAGATCAGCAGAGGCTGATCTTCGCTGGCAAGCAGCTAGAAGATGGCCGCACCCTCTCAGACTACAACATCCAGAAAGAGTCTACCCTCCATCTTGTCCTGCGCCTTAGGGGCGGCATGCAGATCTTTGTGAAGACCCTCACTGGCAAGACCATCACCCTGGAGGTTGAGCCCAGCGACACCATCGAGAACGTGAAGGCCAAGATCCAGGATAAGGAAGGCATTCCCCCAGATCAGCAGAGGCTGATCTTCGCTGGCAAGCAGTTGGAAGATGGCCGCACCCTCTCCGACTACAACATCCAGAAAGAGTCCACCCTCCATCTTGTCCTGCGTCTTAGGGGTGGCCAGTAAACTATTCCATTCTTGTATTTGATCCACTTAAAATATCTCAATAAAAGATGAACGGTTAAGCTTTGGTGTTTTTCCTTTTTTATCCATTTGTTCTAGACTGAGTTATCTTTGTTAAAATCGCATTAGAAGTGTATCTTCAGGCAATTATACTTGAAATATTTTGATTATATTCTAAAAAGGTTAATATACGTGTTATTATTATAATTATTATTATTACAAAGTAATTAATAGTAGTGTTCTATATAATGATTGATGATGTAATGTCATTCAATTCTTTAACATGTGACAACCAATTCAAAGATTATACAATGTACACACTTTTAGCAATATGTTGGCCATGGAAAGGCAGGTCTTGTGACTGCATCATACATGCTTTCTTTGATATTTAAAGAAGAGTTAAGTAAGGGTTGAGGTTATATATAAGATCGATTCCATATTTGTATTGAAACTGGTGGTAATAGATTGATCTACATGTTTGGCTGACTGAATTCAGGCCCAGTCCCATCTGTAGCACGGGCAATTATAAGATTTACTGTAAAGGTTAAATCGCTTCAATGATACAAGCTAAATGTGAAAATGGTACGTGGAACCACTAGATGTCACCCTTCATTAGGTCGCAGATGAACGGTTTCTTCCACTGAACACATGTTGTGCCTTTGTTCATTTAGTGTCTTACTTTGATTTGTACCGAAACCCCTGTTAGTTCAATACGTGTAAAATGCATGTTTTTGCATGAAATGGTGTATGCACAACAGGCATCATTTGGAAGTTGTGTTTAAAGTGTATATAGCATTTTGCTTCTTACGTTTATTGTCTTGATCTAATTTCATTTTGCAGGGCGAGCAGGTGTTCTTCATAGTTACAAATTACATAGAAACGCCCAATCAGAGACTGGGCTTCTGTGCTGAGGTGAGTATTCATAAAATAACGGAACTCTCATAGTTTTTTATTGTTTATTTCTACTCATAGCGGGATTACTGTACGTGACACTCTTACAGATCACCACGTACACAAATGTCTGTATTCTTTCCGTTTCCTTAGAGTTTCAAGGTGCCGCATGGACGATGTCAAAGTGATGATGACTGTGTGGAAGGGGAGACTGTAATAGATGGTCATGGTGAGGACTGTCTCATCTTTTAACCCTAAGTTACACATTGAGCAGCCATTTATCCAACTTATCAAATATTTTGTATTATTAATCAAATATTCATTATATAATATTAACATACACATATAATTCCTAAAGACCGCATTCATTTCGTCTTTTTCCTGCAATACTGGCGCAATCGACCTTACTGACCATTGTTAAAGCCAAGTCTATGATCTCCACAAACAGTATAACTCCCATCCAGTGGAACTCTTGAGCACCAGGCTTTCCTAAGAGTTTCGGGCATTTATTTGCACAACCCTACAATTAACACGACGCGAGAGCTAGATCAAATGATACACAATGTATGTAATACAAGACATACACGTAGTAAAATAGTAATAAGACTCACGTGATAGGAAACTTCAAACAGCACAGGTGTTGTTAGTCGAGCATGACATGCTCACTGAACCTTAAGGGCACTGCACGTATAGAGTGCAGCAACACAATAAATCCCCGTACCCCACAGTAACAAAGAGCGAATAGTTCCGCTAGGAAATGCTTCGCTTTTGCCATTGCTTTGGGTAACCCTAATTAAAGAATGAATGGGCCAAATAAAAGTAAAGTCGAAAATAGTTTTAATAAGTAGTGAACACCCATATTTACGCCCGGCAAACTCTTAACACCGCAATAAACATTACAAAACGTTGATTATCGTCCCAAAACCCATTCCTCAATAAGTTTGCCCCGCCCTGCTTAAGACTATAATATATTTAAACATAGGGAAATACATAATCAAAATATAATGATCTGCCAGAGGTCCAATACATGTGTTGACTGACTTCACCCTGACAGATCAATGCAAAGCAGTAGGCGTTAATGGTAAACGTAACTCCGTCAAGGTGAAGCCCGTGAAAACATTGATTGGACACCAAGCCGATGATAACGTTGACATTTCCTCAGGAGGTCTCGCAGTTGTAGAGAGAGCCGTGTCGGTGCTGCCCCTCTCCGAATAGGTTTGGATGTCGCATGACAAGTGGAGCAGCTGTATATATCAGCTGGGTGCCTGGCAGCCGCTGCCTCACTGACCGTGCGGCTGGAGGCATGGCAGGCTGGGGGCTCTTCTTCCTTTCTCTCCTCAACTACAAGACGGAGAAGTATGTCATCGCCGAGAACAGGAAAATCGGAATACTGTTTCGACTCTATCAGCTGGCTGTGCTGGGATACATAATCGGGTGAGGTGCATCGCGTGTCCGCTTCTGCCAACAGGGCATAAAGTATAGCCTTCTACAGAGTGATTCAAGAGTTAAAAATAGTTGAGCTGAGGTTTACCTCGTTTGTGTCAAAGTGGCAGCTATTTTTGTGTTCTGTTTTGGGAAATATATTGTCTAATTAAAAAAGGGTGTGTGTATGTGTGAATTATTAATGTGTCAAACTGAACTACTAGAACAGGTTACGTTACCTCACCCTTCACCGTGAGATGTCACACTGATGCATGTAAGATACACTATGATACAGTTTAGTACCAGCTGTTTGTTTTATCTCACTGTTTTTTTAAAGTTTGAATATACAGTGACAAGCTGGGTGGTTGTACAGTCAGAGGCATGTTCCGGTGTTGTTTTTGCAAATTACTTCTGAGGCCATTGGTATTTTTCATTTGACTCATTAAAGTCAAATGCATCCCTGTGAGTAATTCCAAAATTATAATTATACTGCATAGTCATTATAGTTCCTGCCAAATGCTGGTGAACACACTTCATAACCTAGATATCATGGTCACACCCAGCACAGGATCATTTCATAGTGTTGCCCTGCACCTATTTTGACATATACGGATTACTAAAATAAAACCATGCTTGAATACTGCTGCATCTTTCCACAGAATATTGATTCTGAAGTTTTGGGTGAATGTCTCAGGTGGGTGTTTGTGGTGAAGAAGGGATACCAGGAAAAGGAAGAGGCCATCCAGACCTCAGTCATCACCAAGCTCAAAGGTGTAACACTGACCAACAGCTCTGAGACAGGGCCTCACCTCTGGAGCGCAGAGGATTACGTCATACCCCCAAATGTGAGCCCATCTTTCAGTCTTTCTATTCATCTTTCACTGAAACAATATATAAATATTTCCTATTTACATGCCTAACGGTATCAACGTCAGAGCACTCTCTCATTAAACTCCAGTTGGGAGAGCTTAGCAGTGTCTGCCTTTGTGAATAGCATTAACGTCAGTATCTAATTCAACAGGTTTAACACTATTGGACATCTTGGGGAGTGTAATTTGTTTAGCCTTTTGCTTCTTACGTTTATTGTCTTGATCTAATTTCATTTTGCAGGGCGAGCAGGTGTTCTTCATAGTTACAAATTACATAGAAACGCCCAATCAGAGACTGGGCTTCTGTGCTGAGGTGAGTATTCATAAAATAACGGAACTCTCATAGTTTTTTTTATTGTTTATTTTTACTCATAGCGGGATTACTGTACGTGGCACTCTTACAGATCACCGCGTACACAAATGTCTGTATTTTTTCCGTTTCCTTAGAGTTTCAAGGTGCCACATGGACGATGTCAAAGTGATGATGACTGTGTGGAAGGGGAGACTGTAATAGCTGGTCATGGTGAGGACTGTCTCATGTTTTAACCCTAAGTTACACATTTACACATTGAGCAGCCATTTATCCAACTTATCAAATATTTTGTATTATTGATCAAATATTCAGTATATAATATTAACATACAAATATAATTATTTAATATGCACAATATCAAAAGCTCTGTGAACGTTCCCAGTCAACCAGGTCATAGCTTCTTGCAGAGTCGTGTGGTACATAAATGTGGGCAACTAGACTTGACAGAGTTTTTGCAAGACAGAAACTCTACATCTACACACAGCTCCTGGAAACACAACACCTAAACTATCCTGTTAAGTCTTATTTTATCACACATTTTCTTCAAGCTAAGTCCAGCGAAGAATCCTCTCTCTCTCCATCAGGAATCAAGACAGGCTTCTGCTTAAACAGCACAGGGACCTGTGAGATTCATGCCTGGTGTCCGGTCGAATACAGCAATCGTCCCACGTGAGATTCCCCCCTCTCTTGCAGAACGTTGAAAAAGAGCCATTTTTTGCTTTTGCATTCACACTGACTCAGTTCCCTCTCAGGGACAGATATTTCACAGGTTCTATTTATTACTTGTGCAGTCTGTTCGGTCAGCTCCAGATTTGTTTTTCCCATCACACAGCTGCCTGTCCCTTTCATTTCCAGAGAGCCCTTACTGAATGAAGCCGAAAACTTCACCATCTACATCAAGAATTTCATTAGGTTTCCAAAGTTTGAGTTCTCAAAGTAAGTGTTGCTGATTGCTGCTGTGTGTGGATTGCCATGGAGAGAGACCACTGAGAGAACGGAGGGATATACGTTCCAGTGGCTGCTTTAAATAACTTTAGGGTGCAGAGAGCCTTCTATTTATACCAGCCTGTGCAATGGACTCAGTGAAACAGTGAAAGAGTCATCTGAGATGTCCTTGACAGCGGGCCTTGCTCTAGACAGGTGTCAGATCAGATGGGGCTAGCCCAGGAAGCTCTGCTGCTCTCTGTCCCTCTCTGCTCTTTTCTGTCCTGGTCCTGCTAGAAGGCAACAAAAGATGACACAAGCCACACTTGATTCAACACTCAGGATCTTATTCAAATCCATGATTTGTGTCCTCCATGTTTTAGGTCAAACGTCCTAGAAAGCTCTGATAATAGCTATCTGCAGAGATGCTCTTACGACAGAGAGAACCATCCTTACTGCCCTATCTTCCGCCTCGGAGATCTGGTCAGCTGGACTGGGCATGACTTCCAAGAGATGGCCATTAAGGTACAAAGTGTAGCAATGTGTACAGTGAAGGCTGTGCGAGTGCATGTGACTATATCAGCCCCTTGGTTCCTTGCAGTTATTATTTTTTTTTTTCAAAGCCATAATGAATCTATTTTAGCTGCTTGTGATTTCCGTTATAACTTAAGAACAACACACAATCATATACGTATCATTATATTTTTCAACAAAGCCTTGAAACATACCACATTCTATTTATCACTCATTGGGGATTATCAGGATGGCAGGACAAACTTTTCTGCAGCTACAGTAGATCTCCAGCCTAGATTCTGCTTGCCGCATTTGTCACCCCTCTCTATTTCTCTCTCCGTGCTGCCTCTCCATATCCAATAACATACACATGCCGTAAAGGCCCCATAATTGGCTTTACAAGTAGGGGAGCGGGTGGTGGGGGTTTTTCTTCCACTGTTAAGTTGATTTATTTCTGTGGGGCAAATCTGCAATGTAAATCTAAATTCAACAATGTTAAGCACAACAGAGATGTATCCATGTGAATCCAGTTAAAATACAGCTCAGCTCAGCTCTGCAGTAACAGGTATACCACCGTCTGTGGTCTGATCCCACAGCTCTACTACAGCAGAAAAGTGCTACAGTTTACCAACACCAAAGGTTTCTGCACCAGTAAAGAATAGTGATAGTTTAATTACAGGTGGTTGTATACATGAAGAGTAAAGTAAAAGCCAATTTATAATTTAGGTCACTTGACAGCACCTACAGCGTCTCAATAAAAACTCAGTAATCTATGTAAATGCATGACGTTCAAGAGATTTGACTGAAAGCTTGGAAAAAGCCAAGCGTGCACACCTTGTAATGAATCATTTATCTGGCTATCACCAGGAATAGCCTTCTGGCTGCTGGTTCTTCTTATGTCAAGGTGCAGAACTATACAGGCAGACATAAAATGCATACCTGCAAAGTCACTATCTCCCCCATGAAAAGTTGTCTTTGTAATGTTATAATTGCTTTATTAATATTGATAACTAGTGTTTATTTTTCCATTAGGGTGGATCTGTTGGTATCCTTATTGAGTGGAACTGTAACCTGGATAAGGACTATTCCCAGTGTAACCCACAGTACAGCTTCACTCGTTTAGACATAAACTTGAACAACTCAATCACATCTGGATACAACTTCAGGTACGTCCTCTAAAACATTAAACATACATCCTGTCAGCCCACTGTCCATCGCAACTGTCTCGTTTTTATCATTTAGCCAACTAAAGCTGACTGAATTTCCCCTTACAGATATGCAAGGTATTACAAGGATCAAAATGGGGAAACCTATCGCACTTTGTATAAAGTGTATGGAGTTCGCTTTGATATAATGATCAATGGCCAGGTACAGTGATGATCTGAGCACACACATTACGTATATGATTCCAGTAAAAGATGTGCAATGAATTTCTGTTATTGTTTTGCAGGCTGGCAAATTTAATATTGTTCCCACAATAATCGCCATTGGTTCGGGTCTTGCGCTACTGGGTGCCGTGAGTAATTTACTGAAATAATATAATGTTGTGTAAGACGACACTTGGTGTGATATAATGTAGGTGACTTATGTCTGAAAAACGGCACATTACTGTGCCACTACAACAGGGGTGGGCAAACTAAGCGCATACGGCCCGTCGAGTGTTTACATGCATTTTCTAGCATTCATCATTTCGTCTTTCCCGCTATACTCTGCGTTTAAGTCAATTGCAATAGATGACACACTCCAAACAGAACCGAGCCTTGCTTAAGCCCAGTCTATCGTCTCCACACATAATATAACTCCCTCCAGTTAAAGTCAGGAGCACAAGGCTTTTTGTTTTTTTTCGTCACGAGTTTTGTGCATTTATTTGCACATCCACACAATCAACATGGCGCTAGAACTAGATACAAATAAAACACAAAACCTAAAGGTAGTACATCTTCATAAAACTTACGTAGCAGGTGACTTCCAACAGCACAGGTGTTTTTAGATGAGCGCAACAGGTTCTCTGAACTTTCACGGCACTGCATGTATATAGTGCAGCAACAAAACAACCCCCCCTACCGCACAGTAACAACGAACATTAGTTCCGCTATGACATTCTTCTCGTTTGCCATTGCTTCGAGAGTAGACAGCTAGCACTGAAATTGAATAAAAGTGTTCTTTGCTGTTCAAGCAATGATTTTTACATGTTTATTTTTAAACCATTTATATTAGTCATATAAATATTATTATATATAATTTAGGCTGTCAGTTCACCCCCCTCCTTCCCCAGCCTAATTTGCTACGGACCGGGTCTGTTAATTTTAAAACCAGTGTGGCCCTTGAGCCCAAAAGTTTTCCCACCCCTGCACTACAGGGTGTTAACTGATCATAAACAATGAAAACAATCCCTCTCAGCAGCTGCTGAAAATCAGGTTGATCTGTTTTTTTTTACTTTCAGGGAGCCTTTGCATGTGATATGATACTACTGTACATGATGAACACCAGCTCCTTCTACCGAGAGAGGAAGTTTGAAATTATAAACTTCAAGTAAGACTAACTGTATTTACTTTAAAATCTAATTTTTAAAAACCAGATCATCATCACACCTATTGGCGCATTTATTTCATACTGTATATAACAGCAGAGACCGAACCAAACACAAGGACGGAAAGGCTGGACACCGGGAAAGAAGATCCAGGAAACCAGCTGCAGAGAAAGGGGTTGGCAACTCTATGGATCCTGAAACCACGGAGGGGTCGTGTCCCACCGCAGAGAGCCCAACTTTGGAGAAACAAGGTCCCACCATTCCACGCAACACAGGACAGCGATACTCATCAGCTCTCTCGCCCCAGGCTGCAGAGCCAAGACATCATATCACATTCTCGTCTCAAAGTTAAGCATGGAGACAGTGCAAGACAAATCAACTGGTCCCACTTATGTTGAAGGAGGTGGAACCAATGGTCAGACAGATGTCCACTTCTCATTTTACTGTTACCAATTTGAGAGACGTTTGACTTGACTGAAAATGTGTTGGTCCAGGATAAGGTTAATGATCTGCAGTGCAAAAGTGGGTCAAGACATTCATCCAGAGGTACACAGGAGGATGGTTTTGAGTGACTGGGTCATTAACCAAGATGCAGTGTGGGAGATTACAAAAGGTCCATCAATTTAATTTAAAAGTACTGTGATTATGTTCATAAATTGAGCAGAGGGACATTCACCTTACCGGATATATACTCGTTAGTGTTAGACACATGCAAAAAAAGTATTCTCATTATGTTTATATTATTTCATAAAAATACATTGAATTATTTGGCCTCAGGCACTTCATCAAATTAATTTAATGTTGTGTTTAAGTTTCAGTTTTAGAAAATTAATAGCACAGATCCAGAGATTTGATTTTAATGCACTCTGTTAAAAAAAATGTGAACGGTCTTAAGTTTCTTATTTCAGGTAGATGCATCATGCACCTGTCTCTTGAAAGCACTGTTAAACACTGCTTATGTTGTTACCTACCGTGTGTCGTGTTGGTTGTGCCAATTGTGATTTTGACATCTGATGTCTTCAATGTACTGGTTACAACACAACCCTGTCCACATTATTCACTTAGAAAGCGGTTGAATGCAGTCTTGTGCCATCAGTATCAAGATGTGCTTGATTGTTAGTCAGTTGATGTTGAATTGTTCCTATTTATTGAATGTTCATTATTGTTGGAAAATGGTTTGTCACGTTGAATTAATTTCAACAAGCAAAACTGCCTGACAAAGTGAACAATAATGCATAAAAAAAACAACTTGTACAGAGGAATTTATTTAAATCAGTAATCCCAGTAGCTTTTATCAGAATCGATTTGCGCATTAAATGTAATGCCACACCTTGTTACACCACAACCTACACTATAATAACTGTGGCTGATATTCGGATAAAGAGGATTAGTTGCACAAAGCAAAAGTTACAGGTTAAATAAGTTGACAGTAACAGGTTAGTGTGGAGCAGGATGGGAAAAGGTTTATTCGCTTTAGGATTATTATTGACATCCTCCAGTATATCAACAGAACATAATAAAAAATCTAACTCTTTCACTTATGGCTTATCTACAAACAGCAGGGTAGACCATGTTATCGGTTTATGAAGTATTAAAGAAATCATTTAGGGTAATTTGTGGTGGAACAGTTTAGTATACATGCACCATTCCATAAAGGAAAGTCCAGAACAGGACGTAAGTAAAAAGACCCCCAACAAGGCCCCCGGTGAAGAGCAGCCGTCGTGATTTGAAGCATTTATTCCACCGCCGTCCGGCCTTCAGAATGAGCAGCAGAGAGAGGAGAAAAGCAGAGAGGACATAAAAAATGAAGCCGTACAGTCCCGTCAGCCCCAGGATCCCAGCGGTTGCTCCGGACAGTGCGGACACAGAGGTGCGGCAATAGTCCAGCACAGCGGCGTTGCCCCGCACAGACACTTCGCTGATGAACTGAGGTCCCTCACGCTTTGCCACAACTCCTGCCATCTTCTCTCTGGTCTGCAATCACAGGAAGCAGCGGCTATAACAGGAAAGATCAGATATCTTTACAATACAAACCATTCAGTACATAAAGGAGTTTAACATTCTTTTTTACTGCAGGGGCATAATTATTTGTTAGTATTATTTGTAAGTTGAGGTATAAATACTTCTTTGTTGTATCTTGAGGTTTATAAATAAGCGGGACATGTCTATATACCATGCCGAGCTCTGACGTTACCAGAATCACAGACTAATATAGGATGTAGGTTTATACTCAATGTCATGCCATGAACTGATACGCTGCTACAGAGCAAGACATAAACTAACAGTATTATCTAAGATCTCATACATCAAGGCTCCGTAAAATACTGTCAGTCAGCTTTGGTGGGTGTTAGCTTAGCCACTGACCATAATGAAGCTATGTAATTATTAAATACATTTAAACGCATGCAGCTATGATGGATTCAGTCGCACTTAGTGTCGGAGAGAAACGACAACAAATGACACAACCCTGGTCAATAAATCAAAATTAAGAAATTACAACCCAATACTGCACGGCCTTGCTCTGGAGCGTTCACCCTCTCTGTGGATATTGTCGTGCTGGCCCACATGGGTAAAATACAGAGGATTCAATTCCCAATTGTGTGTGTGTTTTCACTGTGCCTGTTACTGACTATGGGATTATTAAAGATTGACTTTGTCTTTGTCATTCATAATTATTCAGACCTTACGCTAACATGCTAAAACCGTTAGCTCTGCACGTACCCCACTGACTGTGATCGATGACAGCGTCTCACTGGAGATAAACGCAAAGATTAGACAGCTCCTCAAGTCGCGTTCACAGAAACATATTGTGTTAAAGTTGTTTCACTGACTGTCTTCGTTTTTTTTTAATTAAGCTCAGCCGGAGTCTCAGCGAAACAGCACATTCATCCTCGCTAGACCTACAACCCTGAACCAAAGTCGGCCATGTTCCTCTGCAGTGCATTGTGGGAGCAGGGCAATCACCGAACATGTCGCAACAATGTGGTGCCTTCTCTGGACATAAAAAAGTAGGAAATTGAAAATGTATCATAGTGAAATTGGCATAAGCTTTAGCGTTGTTCCTTGTAAACGTGTCACCCACATGAGGTTTTATGTTGCGACACACAAGTAGGATACATTGTTTTTAACCACCATCTTAACCAGAGAACCAATAAAACACAACAAAACTTATACACGTAAAAGATAAACCGATATATGATTTTAAATATTGTGGTACAAAACATATTCACATTGTACAAAGGCATTTTCCCTTTTTCATATTTACATTCATTGTATCATACACAAGGATTTATAAAAGGTACAACAACGCATCATAACACAAACATGCACTCTTGTGACCTATATGTTGCCAATGCACACTGTAGCAAATATTATAATATGTTATTGGTGGGCAGGCTATCAGTCCCAATCAAATATTTGTATTTGTCATGGTCAGGTGTAACTGACAAAACAAGAATGAGTCCATTCCATTCGAGTGTATGTGACAGAGAGATAGAGACTATTCATTGTTTTTATTTTTAGCTTCACCAGAATTTGGCAGAGAAATGTACACAGTTTAAAATAATTAGGTATGGTAAGGTGGTGTTGTAAGGTTAGATTATATATATATATATATATATATATATATATATTACGTCATTTGCACAAACAGGAACAATTGTAAACGAGATGTTTTAATCCCTTTTTTTTTCTCCAATTGTTTTAGCACGGAGTGGTAGTGTCAACGTCCGAGTTCCTGCTGAACACTATAAATGCAGCAGTGTTGACGTCGCCCTACGCCTATGAGCTGAGTGTGCCGAGCTGAGTTTACAGGACAGTCAGCAGCAATATGTCGACCTACGTCCTTGGCGTGGACATAGGCACCACCTCGGTGAAAGCCGTTTTATTAGACACTGACTCCCGATCGGTGGTCGCGACTCACGCTCTGCCAACTATGTCTGACATAGTTGACAGCAGCGGGATAACGGTGAGTGAGCTTCGCAATGCCACTCTCGGTAATAGCCGCACTGCCATACAGTATGTGTAACCTGGCCACACTTTCCTATCACGCAGGCCAAAGAGCAGGATACGTGTCGGATCATAGACGCCGTGAACCTGTGTGTGAGCCGTCTGCCCACGGACAAACTGCAGCGGGTCTGCAGCATCGGCCTGTGCGGACAGATGCACGGCGTTTTATTCTGGAGCGCCAACAGCGGTGAGACCACCAACGTCCCAACCATGCCTGCAGGCATTTTGACAATGTACACACGCTGTGGCATTTCACAACAATGTGTGGGAAAATGGTGTCACAACGGCTCTGTGAGAAGTTTGAAAAGCATTGACAGTGATTACCTTCATTCATTCATGACAACATCAATATATATATTTGTTGACACCTGCAGTTAGTGTGCTGGTAACTGCAGCTTGATACTTCACACAGCATTGTTACCCCAGTAAGCAACAAGTAATATTGAAAATATCTCAAAGCAAATAAAAACCTGTTCTGAGCAGCATTATAACTTATCAGTGTATCGTTTTGCATCATTACCCTCTTGCAGGTTGTGATTGGTCCAACAGAGACTTATTCACAGCTGGACACACCAGTCAACTGATCACCTGGCAAGATGGCCGCTGCAGCAGTGACTTCCTGTCTACTCTGCCAAAACCCGACTCACATCTGAGTGTGGCCACGGGGTTCGGCTGTGCAACAATCTTCTGGTACATGAAGCACAGGTCAGGACACACTTTTAAATGCACCCCATGTGGAGCCCGCTGCAACACTTACCTCCGCTGTGATGTGAATGTAAATCTAAATCTGTGTGGTGTCACCGCAGGCCGGATTTCCTTGAGGAGTTCACAGTTGCAGGCACCATCCAGGACTATGTTGTTTCCATGCTGTGTGGTTTGGACGGCTGTGTGATGACACCTCAGAACGCAGCCAGCTGGGGTTTCTTCAACACTTCCTCCAACCAGTGGAATATAGACATGTAGGAAAAGTCTTGATTTAGTAACTCCTTCCATAACCCTGGTGAAGCATTTCCTTTGTATGATACTAAGTGCATGAAAAACATGAATCACTTTAAGTGTCAGAGTTGTTATATGTAACCTACATAACAAGCCACTCCGTGTGTGCCTGCTCTAGTCTAAGGGATGCCGGCTTCCCTTTGACCCTGCTTCCTCAGTGTGTGCCATCTGGTGTCTTGGCCGGACACACACGCTTTGACTGGCATGGTATTCCTGCTGGCACGCCAGTAGGGGCCGCCATGGGAGACTTCCAGTGCTCGGTGTACTCCTGCATGACTGCACGAACTGACGCAGGTGAAACAGGATGCCAAGTCTTACTCGGGTGCAGGAATCACACTTAATGCAAATCACTCTCGTGTTTTATTCAGTTCAAATGAAAGAGGATGTAATGGAATCAAGTATGTGACATAACAGGGGTTTTTCCCTCAGACCACACATCTAACAGATGCATGATGCATTCGGTGTAATCAGAACATTGCCTCTTACATGATATGTTGGTGCTGTCAATTGTACGCCTCATGCAAATGTCTTTCTCCTAAATTCCTAGTTCTTAATGTAAGCACCTCAGCACAGCTGACCTTCACCATGCCAGCTGACTTTAAGCCTCGGGATTCTCCTCAGCCTGACTCAGCCATCTCTTACTTCCCCTATTTTGACTCCTTGTACCTGGCGGTGGCGGCGTCGCTCAACGGAGGGAATGTGCTGGCCACTTTTGTGGAAATGCTCACTGTCTGGATGAAAGAGATTGGTGCGTGTTTTTTTTTCCACAATTTCATCTACATATGAAACTATACTGTATTGCTATTTTACAAGATCTAATGTACATCTCACCAATCAGTGCACATTTAGGTGATCAAGGCCAAAAAGGAGCTTTAACGCATCACTTGCTTCACACTGCAGCTGTATTTGGAAAATAAGCTTGGTGATTAATGTGATGGTGTGATCAACCACGATGCAAAGACCAACAACCGGTGATGACAGTGTCACTATCATTCAGCACAGCCCAATTTTAAAGTTGAATAATCCATGGCAATCAAACTTAAGGTCACAACAGGCAAGTGAAAACAGGATCGTTAACTGGACTGTTCACTGTGAAGTAGTGCCATCCTCATTGATCATTCCTATCATATATATATATCATATATCAACATATTTTATCCATATGTTAAACTGGTCTCTCTGCCCCCCCAGAACAGATGCTGAGCTGAGTGATTCATGCTTATATGAGAAGCTGGTTGGTTGTGCCCTAAACCAGGAAACCAGTGATCTGTGTGTCAGGCCCACCATCCTGGGAGAGAGACACAACCCTCACTGCCTTGGTCAGGTGACCAACATCTCCACTTCCAATCTCTCTCTCGGTCATGTCACCAGGGCGCTTTGTCGTGGAGTCCTGGACAACATCACCTCCATGATGCCCGTCGAGCATCTGCAGCAGGCGGGGGTCCGCAGGATCGTGGGCAGCGGGAGTGCTCTCACTCGTAATGAGGTGCTAAGGCAGGAAGTGGAGAAGGCGTTTCCTCAGCCAGTGGTCTACAGACAGAATGCGGACTCTGCCGTTGGCGTGGCCATGGTCCTCTATGACCGACTTTGAATAAGACTTCCACAGGGGAATCCCAGTCTATTTACATCAGGGTTTTTCAACCTTTTTCGGGCCAGTGTCCCCCTAACCACTATCCAAGTCCCTTACTGCCCCCCATCAAATGCGATGTAGGCATGAATGTCTCCTCTGATTGATTATTGTTCTATTTGTCTTATTATGATTAATATTCTTAGTGTTTATTATATATATTTGATATTAATTAGTTGTATTTGTATTTAAATTTGTACATTTAGAAAGATTATTTAGGAGTGTTAGAAAAATCATCAGAGGTTACAAATTCAATCTTTAATTGGTGTCACTGGCTGCAGCCAATATTGTACATGAGTATTGTTTAAGGACGGAATTAACCTAAGGTAGAAACACTCAACAGAATAGTGGTGGATTGCACTATTGGCTCATATACAATGATTTATAATATATATATATATATATATATACTGTATATAAAATCAGCGTACCTGTTCTTCCACGTGGTGCACATCTAACGCAAATACCAAAGGTAAGCATGCTGGGAAGTATTCTACCATATATATATATTCCCAAGCATACATATCAAAAGCTCAGAGCTTGCAACCTTGACCTAGAGCACGTAATACTTGACGATATATGCCTTATGCTTAGTCAACACTTCGCCAATTAGCCGCGCCGTTACAATGTATAACATAAGGGGTGCTGCGTCAAAACATGTGCGATTAAACTAGTTTGTAATCAAACAATATGGTTTCACCAATATAACAGCCTTTAAAGCTAACGTGAATCTAAATCACATACTTGCCCCTTTCTAACTCAATACTTCCCCCTTACCAGCTCTGAACGCCCCATGGGAGGCGCTGTCGCCCTCGTTGAGAACCCCTGGTTTACGTCAATTGGTGATTTTGCACACCCCTTTAATAAAATAAACGAAATTAAACGAAATACTCTATTTTGAGCTCAGGAAATATGGTAGCGCAAAACACAGACAGTGTACAGCAACTGCCAAAATAACAACCCAATAATAAAAAAACAAAGTTCATACAGCTGGTATGTTAGTCAATCATGTAAAACTAAGACAAGTATTGTTTACAGTCTGCAGTATGTGATTGCAGGGTAACCAGTCATCAGAAGCCAAATCATATTTTACGGAGGAAAACACCAGTCTGCCTCTTATTTTTTCTTTTTAAATATCCCGCTTATTTCCATAGAAATAAATGCCCATAACCTCAAAATGTACATTCCCAAAAGCAGTGGAAGTATGGCACATATGCCATCATTTCAGATGGGAATCTGTCCGGTTAATGAAGGGCCCAAACAAAAGTCTCTACGTGCTGCCTATTGCTACTGTCATCAAGCCTCCACTAAGTATACACACCTTCTTCCCTGCTGCATGCAAAAGTTAAAATCGGCACACAGATTGGTCCGTTTTCTGCTCAGAAAGGCATTTAATGTTTGTCTATTTACGCTTGTGTCTCAACCTAACATTATTTCAATTCTAATGTTGTCTGACTTTTCCATGTGTCCATGGCTAGATTTTTGTTGTAGATAGAAAGCCATTCAAGTTAATCAGAAGAGACACCTTGAATGAAGATGCACCAGACGTACAGCTAAACACAAGTCAACACAAAGAGTTAGCTGTGCTCACACTAACCATCTCACCGCCTTGGTGCCTTGTTTAAATGTACAAAAAAAGGAGGAAGTCATCCTAAGAAAGGAAACTACACTGGTATGCAGAAGCTCTGCGACCACACACTCAGTCATAGGACCACAGCTGCCCTGAAAGCACACACACACTTTAGATGAAACTGACGTGATGACCTGATGAGACACAAAGGGAGAGCTTCAGCAAATAGGACTAAAAAAAGTGGACTTGCAAAGACATATCATACATCGGTGACAAAAAAGAAAGAAAGGCAGCATTTTAATAGGTAAGTTTACCTTTTATGTATATTTTCTATTTTCAGAGAGGATATTTTCCTTTTTATACGTCCATTGGTCTTTCCTTCAAGTACTTTGGTAGGGCACTCAAATGATAAATGCAATTACTAGAATTAAATAATATATTTAATTTTGTATACAATCCTGATGGAGAAATTGCAGGGGCTGTTCAGCATCTTTCTGATGTACTCATCATGAAACACAGTTCATGTGTTTATGTCACATACCATTCAACTACTAGCTGTCTTGGCATGAGCCGGAATGGTCAATACAGCATCCTTTTAAGCCCTCACAGCTCCAGTAAAGTGCTCTAATATTCTCTAGGGCGGGTCACTTTATCTCCCTCTGGCTTCCTCCCACTATCTCGTCTCGGTTACATTGAGCGAACATCTTAAGTCATAGCAAAATAGGATTCACACGCCCAGATCTTTGCAGGACATGACTCTTTGTGTTGTTTTGATTTCTGACACGACTATCTGATTTTGAATCAAGAGGACAATCAGGAATACGAGGAATTAACTCTGGTGAGTCCAATGATGTGTTATGGCTTTTGTTTCCCAGCTTTCCACTGATTAGATTGGTTCAGATCCTGTAGAATATCTTGAGCATATTTATCATGAGCAAAATTCTTTGTGTCCGAATAGACATTCAAGGATGTGACTGTCTTGTATTATTTTTTTCTGATGTGTTTGGCTGAAAGCTTGCGCTACTGTAGGTCAGGAATCAGCAGATTTGCTTCTGCAAGCACAATATACGAACAACGACATCCATTCGTATGAATTTGGGGTTTTGTAGTTTTTTTAAATGAGGAAATATTTTAAATTTGTCGTTCAGATTTGATATATGATACCTTGACCTCTGATTTTCCATCTTCTGTTTCCTCCCTTGCAATTTTTGTCTTGTGATGATCATGCTGTGTTAGTGTTATTGATTCCCCATTTTCTCAGTGAAAAGGGGAACAAAAAGCCACCAGAGATGTGTGTTCCTATTGTCTGTAACATGTTGTCTGTCTCACTCCATTTACTCACTGACTGTTTCTATAAGCTGTGAACAATTTGATTATTCTGCAGAGAAGTAGCTGCCAGATCAAGTGCTGTTTTTGCATGGAAATCTTCTAAATAACCCCCTTTGTTAGTCACTGGGGGGGAAGACATCACATGTTTGTCTGTGCCTTTTAAAAGCTGGTGAGGTGAACCGCTGTAGTAAACATTTCTCAGAGTCAGCAGACACAAACGCGTAGTCAACGGTGATTACATTTTTTCACAGTTACAGCAGAAACATTTTCTTGACCATTTTCCTGTTCTTGACTGGGACTACTAACTGTAACAGAAAGCACTTCAAACGTGAAGCTTCACTTGTGCTATGTCTCCACACAGGCCACTATAAGAAAGAGGTGAAGATGAAGAAGTCAGAGATGTTTGGCTTCACTCTGGAGACAGATGACAGGCCCGAGGAGGACAAAAGGCAACAACAAGCAGCAAGGAGTGATGGATTGGTCTCTGCCTTTGGTTTGGGGCAGGAGTCTCCCAAGGCTCCCATGGACACTGATTTTCTAGAGGAAATGGAGGACACAAAACTTCAAGTCAGATTCAATCTCCGTTTTAACAAGTGAGCCTCTCCATGCAATGATTATATGACTGCTATCTTTACGTCATTATATCACATGTGCTGTGTATCATCTTGGCCCGCACTGTCAAATTCATGTGGAGTATGAGGCTGCTTGACCTCTCCTTACTCACATGGGATTTTTTCTCACTCAGCTGTCTCGTAAAAATGTGTTGTTTATTGTTTGTACTTGCAGAGGGATTCAAGGTAAAGATCAGAGCAATAGGCAGGGAGATAGCAATACATTTAACATTAACAGGCTATTCGAAGCAGTGGCCAGCAGGGATGTCAGAAAGCTGGAGGGCCTGCAGCAGTACCTGCATGAAAACATGAAGAGGCTCTCCGACTCCCTATGTGAGTGTGAAAGGAATGACGCAAGTTGCGGCAACTGCACCAGACTGTGACCTGTCCACCTGTGAGTGTGCGTGTTGGAAAACGCGCTGAATTTTTGGTTACACCTGCAGATCAGTCCTACGGTAAAACAGCTCTAATGAAGGCTCTCCTGCACCTCAGAGACGATACGAACGAGACTGTGGAATTACTGATTGACATTTCAGAGAGTCTGGGCGACATTAAAGAGTTTGTGAATGCAGCCTACACTGACAGCTACTACAAAGGTAAACTTTTTTTTCTGTGAACCTTAAACAATATTTTGCTATTTGAGTTGTGCGGCAAGAGTCTACTCTTTCATCACCGCCAAAAATTGCAGTGAAGTAATGCACATTTCCTGATACATCCTTATGTTTGATTGGCAGGCCAGACCGCTCTCCACATAGCCATTGAGAGGAGGAGTAATTCCTATGTTGAACTACTGGTCAGCAAAGGAGCGGATGTTCATGCTAAAGCCTGTGGGAAATTCTTCCAACCACATGATGGTCCCTACTTTTACTTTGGTGAGTTCATGCCCCTACAAAGGGGAGAATCAATCTCTGCAGCCTCAGGCAAAGATCCTCTTCGTCTTTGCTGCTGCACAAGAGTGACAAACATTATTTTGGCATACAGGGAACCTTGTGTAATTGCGATGGTTTAAACTATGCATGTCGATTTAATCATCATTTTATCATGGATTTATTAGCATGCATCTTATAAAAAGTTATATATTAGAAATAGTAAAAGGAGGGGAAATGTGTCAGAATTAAAGCTATCCGAGGTCATACTTATATTCTGGTTCTAACATGACACGTAAAATCATGCAGAGAAAAAGTTGTTATTTTGCCCCGAAAATTTGTGTTGAGTGGAGCAGGTAAGGTGTGAGCTCCTCCCCCAAGTCCGAACCGACAAGCTTAATTGTTCGTCTGGCACCCAATTTGTTTAGTTACCTAGAATTAATAATTCAAACTATCAAGATTGTCCCCCTTTGCGTTTTCCTCAGGGGAGCTGCCTCTGTCCCTTGCAGCCTGCACCAACCAACCTGACATGGTGGACTTCCTAATGGAGAACGAGTACGAGCGGGCAAATGCGGCGCTAAGAGACTCTCAGGGCAACATGGTGCTGCACGCTCTGGTGGTGGTGGCTGACAACTCTAAGGAGAACACAGAGTTCATCACGAGCATGTACGACCGCATTCTCCAGACCACCGCCAAACTGCATCCAAAGTTGAAGCTGGAGGACATCGAGAACCACCAGGGGCTAACGCCTCTAAAAATGGCTGCCAAGACCGGCAAAATAGGGGTCAGTGCAGACATGGCTTGACATGGAATAAGGAATATTCTTAACTTCAATGTCTTTTGCGTGGGACATATATTATGAAAAATATTTTTCAAACTTAAATATTCGAAACTTTGGGTTTTAGGGCCTGAAATGTACCTTTTTCTCCAAAGGTAGCCTAATTCATCTCTCGCTTTCTCCATTCATTGGTCCGCAGATTTTTTCACACATCCTGCAACGGGAATTCCATGACAGTCACACCAAACACTTGTCCCGTAAATTCACCGAATGGGTTTACGGGCCCGTCCACAGCTCCCTTTACGACCTGGCCTTGGTGGATTCATGCGAGCGCTCCTCGGTGCTGGAGATACTCATCTACGGTTGTGAGATTCCTGTGAGTCCTGGCACCACGAGACCAGTCAGACCAGCTGCTGGTGTTATACTGTAACATCTGTCTCCTGCTGTTTTCTTTGCAGAACCGCCACGAGATGCTCAACACGGAGCCTCTGAGCCGACTGCTGGACGAGAAGTGGACGAAGTTTGGGGCACGAATATTTTTTCTCAACTTCCTGGTCTACCTCATGTACCTGATCGTCTTCACTCTTGTGGCCTACAATAAGAAGGAAAGCAAGGTGAGCTGACAAATGGAATGGCTTCCATCTGCAGGCAGACCTGTGGTGATGTCGCTGATGTTTGCTCTCCTCCTCCGCAGCCTCCATTCCCCCTCGAACACAACACAAAGGGTTACCTGTATGTTTCAGGCCAGCTACTGACACTGTTGGCCAACATCTATTTCTTCTTGATAGGGGTAAGTGCTCGATGTGTTTTAAATCAAATTTAATCCAACAGCTCTGATCACTCTGACTATAACCCTTATTTTAATCCTTAGATAATTGACATGTTGAGGAAACGCCCCAAGCTGAAGACATTGCTGGTAGATGGATATTATGAGATTCTTTTGTAAGTAGTGCAACTTTTTTCTTCCAGGCATGTTTAAAGGGAGATGTCTTACATGTCTTGTTATGTGCAATTTTCAGACACGAAATTGAGATCATACTTTAATATAAGATCTTCAGAGGGTGTAAAGGTTGTGCATAAAAGATTTTAAACATAAATCTTGAAGCTCTGGTGAGGGGGTGGGAGTGTGTGACTAGACTAAGTGGGGAATTGAGTGAGATGACAGATAACGCTACCTTACTCTTAGAAAGGCCTCGAAAAGGAAATCCTTAAAATACAAGTGTACTTTATGATCTAAACTTAGTCCTACTATACAAACCACACAAAAGAAACTAACAGAGGCTACATGGCGAGAGGCAGACTACATGTGCATCTACTCCCGTGCAAAACAAACGTGTAGGGACCTCACCATGGGTGCCTGGCCTCCCAACAAAAAAAAGAACCTGAAAACACATAAGGAAACAAAGCAAATAATCAGACAACAAGGTTAGTTGTATTTGGACCAAGATAATTGCGTTAGGGCGACATCTAGTGACTGTGAATATCCTACACAAAACCTGAAGTTGCTCTACGGTTACTGGGACCTAGTAATAGGATCAGTGTTTTCAGGGTTTGACTTATCAGCAAAACCTGCTGAAGAATTTGCTCAACAAAACACAATATGTGCTTAAAGAGCAAAGTGTAGTGTTTGCACCGATTGGATATTTTTTCATTCATGTTTCATTTTCTACACAACATTGAATCAAAAAAAGGTCTAATAAGGCCTATTTTGGGACACACAATTGTGTTGTTGCAATATTCAAATAAAAGCAGTAACACAGCGCCAACACATACAGATGATACTTCCCTTCTCATGCACTTGCTTGGTGTGTTACTTTGCCTTTGTGTTGTACATACAGTATTGCCACAACACTGACTCAGCGTCAGAGTGACCTTCCTTTACCAGTGTATTTATACTACAATCACCAACAGCACAACCGTACATACAGGGGGTCTCCCTGTATCTGTTTATGTGTTGGCCTCTTTCACAGGAGATATTTTGACTGGTCACAGGTGTGAATATCATAGATGTTAGTTCAGACCTCGCCAGTAAACCTTGACAGTGACCATGTTTACATGGTAAGTAATATTCCGATATCAACCCATGTGTGTCTGCGGTGAAAGGAAGGCCTCATGTAATGTATTAAGTGCGTCTTAATGTGGAGGATGAATACTTATCCAAACCCATATGATGGAAGTTGAATTTGATGATGGGTTTAAAAAAACCGCATCGGGCGATCTGCGTTTTTTCTACATTCACCTCAGCATAACATGGACCTCTCTTTGTGTTTTTGCAGTTTTCTGCAGGGTGTCCTCTTCCTGGTCTCGGCCGGGCTGTATGTATACGGGCGGCAGGAGTACCTGGGCTTCATGGTGCTGTGTCTTGCCCTGAGCTGGGTGAACATGCTCTACTTCTCCAGGGGAGACAGTCACATGGGCATCTACAGTGTCATGATACAGAAGGTAGTCCGCTCAGCATACGCTGCATCACAGTGAACATTCTCATCTCTGAATCCTTGTCCCTCTTTTCTCTTTTGTAGATGATACTGGGGGATATCCTGCGCTTCCTATTTGTCTATGTCGTCTTCCTCTTTGGATTTTCAGCAGGTATTTAGGTTTTCCGTCATTCCAAAAGACACTCCTTTTTTAAAACCTTTTCTTGCTCACAAAGCAATATTGCCAAGGCTCCAGGTTACCTTACCCCGATTTGAAAAGTTTAATTAGGAATATACTATACTATTTTCCAAAACAAAGTTCAAGATAAACGCTTAAATATGACATACCGATGTAATGTATGTCATCTTTTTCCTCCTGTCTCTGGTCACAGCTGTGGTCAGCCTGCTCATCGAGCCTCCTGTGAGAAACATCACCAAAACTCCCAGCAAGGGGCGTCTCTTCGATACCATCAATGGCAATGAGGAGTGTGTGAAACCCTCCTTCCGAAACATCTCCTACACCACACTGCAGCTGTTCAAGTTCACCATTGGCATGGGTGACATGGAGTTCACCCAGGGCTACCAGTACAAAGAGGTCTTCTACATCCTCCTCATTTGTTACATCATACTCACCTACATCCTGCTGCTCAACATGCTCATTGCCCTCATGAACCGCACCGTGGAGAAGATCACCATGGAGAGCACCAGCATCTGGCACTTGCAGGTGAGCCATCCGGAGGGGTTCACTGGTCACGTGAGGGCAGTGTCCAGGCACCTGTGGTTTGATGAGTCACCGTGACTGCTTTTCAGAGGGCCATCACCATCCTGGACATTGAGAAAAGGATGCCTCACTGTGTTAGGAGGAGCCTTCGTTGCGGGGTGGAGAGAAAACTGGGCACCGCTCTCGGAGACGACAGACGCTGGTGTTTCAGGTTTGCCACGTTCGGCTCTGTCAATCACAGAATCAGTGATTAATGCGTTCTGAAATGTTCCACTCTTTGGTAAAATTTCATGTCCATTATTGAAAATATCTTTCAACATTGGAAAATAACATTCCCTTGCACTAGACTGTTCCACATTACAGGACAATCCCCTGGGGAGAAAAAGAAATAACTAAACATTTCAATCAGTGTTATTGTTAAAACAGCAACAAAGGTCGAATATTTGACAAATTCTGCTGTTTGAGCGGGATCGATTTAAGTGCAGCACACCGTTCTTCACTAATTTGCCTGCTGCGACAGCCGATTGATGCGTCACACGGCAGACAGTAATTGGGGCATGTGTCTCTCCCTGTCGTCTCAGAGTGGAGGAAGTCAACTGGAACAAATGGAACACCAACCTGGGCAAAATCAATGAGGATCCCGGCTGCTGGGACCGTTTACAACCGTCTCCTTCAGACACGCCACAGCACGGACCAAACAGAGGTGTGGGAACGTGGTGGCAGACGCCACTTTATTGAAGGAGCACGAGGCTCTGGCAGGATAGTGATCTATCCCCAGTAAGATGTCCTCCTTTTTCCACAGGGAGGAGCTGGAGAGGCTTATTCGCGCAAGGCAGCAGGCGATGGCAGCCACACCAGTCCACAGAGATGAGTCCTCTGAGCAGCGCACCGGTCTAAAAAGACGGCCCGAGAGCCGCTCCCTGGCTGCTCAGCCCGACTGACCTGAGCAACGAGGCATCCACACCCAAGGGCAGTGCTGGGTTTCAGTTCTTCAAGAAATGTAACTGCCCAACTGATACTTCGCTGGCAGCCTGGTTTTAGATTGAATCTTTGAGGCAATATTTCAGGCATGGCCAGTAATAGAAGATATTGCAGATATTGATCTGGCTGATGATGTCACACAGTAGAATTTATAATTGTATAAAGTGCCGTTTAAATACCGAGAACCTGTGCTTTTCGAAATACATTAACCATTAAATCCAACCGTCTCCGGCTCTCCTCTCTTCAAAAAGGCCATAACCTGCTGGCACCAAAGGCCCTGCTCAAAATCCTTCATGGAGTAATACCCATCCTGAAGTTGCCGATCCTGCCTTCCTGTTGTGTGCTCTTTATACAAGTCCCATTTTCATCACAGTCAGACAAGCTAAATCTACTGAAGCCACATAGTCCTGCAGATTTCACAGCTTGCTTTGTCTACTCTTCTTCCTGTTTCTATTTATCAAAAGCAGACCCGGATAAATGGCATGAAAGCATAAATTAGAACTTTATTTTATTATTACAATATTACAAAAAGAGTAGCACAACTCTCACGCTCTCTCTCTTATCTGTCGTACAGAATGACACAAAAGAAAGGCGTATGGACCTTCTTTCATTTCACAGCAATAGTACAAGAAATAAAGAAGAAAATAAATTTAAATAACAAGCAAATCAAGTATTATAAATAGTCACAACTGCAAACTGATGCTTTGAAACTTGGAAAAAAAAGTTACAGCTCTGTAACTACACATTGCTAAAATATATAATTACAAAATATTACTCCTTTTCTTGCTTTCCATAATAAAGGGTTTCTAAGGAAGTTTCAATCTATTCAACAAAACATTTAAATAAAAAGATCTTGAAAAAAGAATGCTATTTCTGTGTATCCTATCCATCTTCATTTATCCTTATTGTTTGGGGTTTTCATTAAAACCATGCTCATTTGCAAAGGAAAGTCCAAGGACCAAACACTTAAGGCTTTTTAAGGGCTGTTAGGGAATTAGGTGAACAAACACCCCTGGCTCTTGCACTCTCTCTCTTACACACACGCGTGCACACACACACACACACACCCTGAACTCCACCCACATTAGCAGGCAACGTTCACCCACACAATCATTACATTTTAAAGTTACAGTAGTCTAGTAGGTAAGCCAGTGTACAATAAAATAAACAATGCATTTGCTGTTTCACTTTAAACTTAAAAGTCAGTTTTGCCCCAATGTGATCTTGCAAGTGATCAATTTGGTCTTTCCAGGTAGAATTCACATCAAATCAGTAGCAACTACGCATAACTTAATTCACTTCCCGTTATCAGGACCAAATCTCTGGTTTGACTACATGACATTAGTAACACTACTATTTCCTCTACTCCAGAGTTCTGTCCTCGACTAACCCCTTTAACAGCTGCAAAACAAATAATCATAACATTCAAGTAATACATTTGTTATGATTCCAAAATGATGTGGAAAAGGAAACAAAAATAAAATGGCACATCTTCACAACAGTGTGTCTTTGTTAACCTGACCATTTTAGGCTTTCCTCACTTTTTCTGCGCTTCACAAGATTGTTGCCAAACTGTCCTGGCATTGACAAGAGTCTTTTTTTTTAACACCTGAATTCATTGCAGCATTTTAAGCAGAACAGAGCATCGATTTTTTAACATATTTGCTCCCTGCTGGGTCATTAATATATACAAACAACTTGATTGCATGCTTCCTTAACTGATGGAGGATAGTTGAATACTCCTATTGTACAAATAAACAACTAC
Organism: Colistium nudipinnis; assembly: GCA_016785305.1. Lineage (NCBI taxonomy): Eukaryota > Metazoa > Chordata > Actinopteri > Pleuronectiformes > Rhombosoleidae > Colistium > Colistium nudipinnis. The sequence continues at coordinate 127,439 of JAFBJU010003978.1, read as the reverse complement.
ATTTAAAAAGAATACAACCCCTATGTGCAATTGCATAACACAAGTTGTACTACCGTCTCCAGTATCTGGTAGGTTTTTAATGGAGCTATTATGAGATTTGAAGAAAATTATTCACTTGTTCAATAACAAAAGAAATCCTGACAAGACCCTGTAAAACATCCATCAGTAGATTTAAATGCGGAATCAATTAGTTTTTCTTATTTCTTACATGCATAAGAAAACTATTGACAAGTTTGAAGTTGAAATAACAGGATCTCTAAAGATCCAGGCACACAGATAGGTGAGTATAATTAGAGGAAGAAATGGGGACATTCACGCACACACACACAGGACCGACACGTACACACACTCACGTGAAAAGTTCCCTAAAGTGCCAAGCAATTGATCACTTGCAAGATTTATCTGAAAAAAAGAACAAAAATATAGTGTTCTTCATTAAATATATTAATTTAACCTCTTAAACATGAGCAGTCATTTGTTTAAGTTATCAATTTCATTTGTATTCATGTGTTTCCTTTCTTAAGACGAAACAAAGGGGTTTGATAACTGTTGTGTAGACAAGGCCATAGCTTATCTGTACCCTGGGTGCTGGATGAGAGCGGTTCTGCCATCCCCTACCTCTGGACCTACCCTGCTCAGGGTAGGCCTGTGCATCTTGCCCATCAACCCTAGATTCTGATCGCGGAAGTAGGGCGTCTGGAAGTCCCCACCCATGTAATCTGCCGTTTGCATCAGAGTAGTCTGGGCTGAGGAGGAGGTGGAGGAGGAGGAGCTCGTTCCTAGCCTGTAATGGAGAGCCCCAGGGGGGCCACAGTCCAGCGTGGTACACCCCCCTGGGCCTGCACCATGGAATGGCATGGCTACGTCCTGAGACCCGGAGCTGTCACTATTGGGTGTGGGTAGGATGCTGTTGTTCCAAACGTGGGACTGGAAGTAATGGCCATTAGTGTAGTGGGCCATGGGACCAGGCATGCAGTTGTTGTTGACAGGAGGAGAGGGGGTGGGCCTGTCTACGGGAGGTTTCAGTGTATAAGGCTGACCCACGCATACCTCTGCAGGGTAGCCCATGCCCTTAAAATGGAAGGTGGGGTCCCTGGAAGGCTGCGTGCAGAGGTGGGTCCCACCGCTTTGAATGTGGTGTACATGAGCCAACTGGTGCGGATTCCAAGAGCGCATCTTCTGCTGCTGTATGTTATGTTGTATCTGTTGTTGTTGTTGTTGTTGTTGCTGATTCTGTTGTGAATGTAGATGATGCTGTAAATGGTGGTGCTGCTTGAGATCAGGATGGCTCGAAGGCAAATGGGACATAGCAGCCACGCTAGGTGGAAGATGAGATCCAGCTGGGGCTGTGTCTCTCTCTTGAGAGCCCATGATACAGTTGTGTGGGGGGAAGCCAGGGATGGCAGGGTTGCTGTGCATGGAGACCCTGGAACAGGCGCTGATAAGCAGATTACGACTAATAGGGCTGGGGTTGGCGATCTGGCCCTCGCACATGGAGGTTGCACCTGCACCATGAGCTCGAGCTTGGCAGAATTGGTTAATCTGATGAACAATGGTGCTCAGGTCGGCCTGGTGGCCCTGGTGCAGCCCAGCGGCCATTGAGAGTGGAATGGTTGAGGTAGAAACTGTAACATTAGGTGGTGCGTCGCCATCTGGCAGCTTTCTGCCCCCCTGCAGACCAGGTGGCGGCTGCTGCGGAAGGTGCTGTTGCTGAAGCATGACAGAAGGGGGCCCCTGCGGATGGCCATGGGCTGGGTGCTGAGTCTGAAGTCTGGGTGGGCCCTGAGGATGCTGGGCCATAGGGGGAGGGTGCCTGAGGCTCTGGGTGTGACCCTGGTGCTGAGGGAGGGGCATCTGTAGAGCCTGAGGTGGTTCCTGTGGTTGAGGGGGTAAGCTTTGTTGGGACAGGGGAAGGTTCGGCAGAGGTGGGTGGTGATTTAAAGTGCTGGTCGAAGCCACTTGGTAGGGTCCAGTGTGACGATTCATGATGACTTCAGGGTGCAAGCGAGCCCGGCTGCCGTCAAAATCTTTTAGGATGCCTTTGACCGTTGGCACCTTGATGACAGCGAGGAGGCCCGTCTTGGCACTGCCCTGAGACGAAGGGTAAGGGCTGTAGCGCTGACCTGACGTATCCAGCCCGTTGACTGTGCGGCGCACGTGGTTTCTCTGGGGGACCTTGACACTGTTTGGGAAGATCTTGATGGTGAGGGGATGGTTGGCAACCTTCTTAGCATATGCATCCAATTCCGCAGGGGTTGGAAATGGAGCGGATCTCATCCTTTGTGTGGTGTCCCCTGTGGTGGAGGAAAGGACATGGTCAGAAAGAAGGGGACAGAAATGGGGAGATGAGGAGAATGAGGGAAGGAGTACAATGAGTGAGGGAACAATCCAGGCAGAAGCATATGTGCCACAAAAGAGCAGATCAGTTGTAATCTGATCAGCTGAGAGGAACCTGATTGAGACAGTGCTCTCATATTCCATACCTGACTGCTTTTCTCTCAAAACCCTCACAACTCCAAGCTCACAAGGCCAAAGAGAGATTTCCAATCTCATTCTCAGCTTAACTATCAGGACCAACACATCTCCAGTCTCAAAATCCAATTTTGTGGTAGTGTCTGGAACTCTGAGGTCAGGAGCTTAGTGGTCCTAATTGACATAGCATCCGGGCAAACAATAAGTATACTGGTGGGGTGGGGGGGCTGTGCAGCTTGCTACTGACTCACAAAATAAACAAAGAGTGAGCGAGGCAGTGATATTCCCCTGTGGCTGCTTTGGGGAGAAGAAAAGAAAGAGATAGACGCCGAGAGCGGGGCTCCGTGACAGCAGACAAGTAATCAGACACGGCAGCAGGGTCTCTGATCTTCGGGAACAGCTTCCAGGCCCTCAGCTCGCAGATATTTGTTATACCTGTTAAGCACCGTGGTTAAATTTAACCATGTCAAAATGACAAAGCAAACATGATTACGTGTGAGGGTGAGGGTGTTGCTCAGTCATGAGTCTGTTTAAAAATGCTAATGTGTCAGCATCATGTACATAATGTACCCCTTTTTCCAGTCCGGTCAGATTGAGGTGATTGTGCGATTCAGTTAAATGCGGTGCCTGACAATACAAGGCACCGCAACTCTGACCTCCTTACTCCACAACATTTAGACTTACGGACAGGTGCAGGGAAACACTAGTTGCTCCACATTAAACTCCTGTAGATGGAGAAGGGAAATGTTCCCTTTGGTTAAAAAAAGTGTTGTGGTCGTTACACTCAGTGTCACAGAAGGCAGACTTGAGGGGCCGAGCTGAACTGTGAGGGCTGACACAGCGGTACCAAGAGTTGTGCCAACTGGCTAATTAATTCCCACTTTATTTGTGAACAGAAAACAATGGGCGGCGATGTGCGAGGCCGGTATGGGGCGGCACACAGGGCGCTGCTGTGACTAAATGTTCAGCCTGCTGATGGCAGCCTCATTAATGCAGGGGTCTGGGCCAAGGAGCTGGAGCCCATCACTGAGGCCTAATGTCTGGCGTTGAATAAATGCCAGGTTAAGCAAATACAGATAAATGAACGCACGCGCACGCACGCACGCACGCACGCACGCACACACACACACACACACACACAACCAGACATGCTGAGGATGAACTTCACCTGTCAAACACAGGTGATGATTAATGATGCTCCACACAGCATCACAGACAAAATACAATGCCTGTTTAATAGGACCACACTTTGAAAAATGCAACTTGTTTGCTCTCAGTATTCAACATCCGTATATTTAGAGCCTGTAAGATTCTGGCACAGCCTATGTAGCTCTTGTCAAAACCTCAAGTCAGTGTTGCTCAAGAAAACAATCCGAGTAGGTGGGAAGAGAGTAACATCAGCTGTTGCAATGAATAAAACATCTCATGTCATTTCATCGGAATGAGATCCTCTATATACCAGGAATTGAGAACAGTATGAATGAATGTTATGGAAACTTTGTGTGTATCATCTGTCAGAGTTTGCTTTGATAGTAGGATAAAGACTGTACCCAACCAACACGTAAGTACTACATTATTATAATCAGTACGAGCTTGCAAAACTTTTATCGAAAAACACTATGATAATCACAAAGATGATTTTAAGTGCACAGGTTTCTAATGTAGTGTCAGATTAAAAATTAATAGCCACAACTTTTCGCATGATGGATTAAATCTGTATGACATGAAAGACCCAAATGAAGATATGTCTTCAGTTCAACAAGGCCTTTGGCTTTGTTAAGTATAATGGTGGGATGATGAAATGAATGATACATTTATATAACTGGGTGTTAAGTCCTATGTCGTCATTGAGGGAAATGTAACTGTCTCATTTTATAGTTAGACAAAATAAAGAAAGAAAAACAGCATTCAGCCTTAACGGGAAACAGTGACATTTATTTGCCACTGGCACTTGTAATGAATAATGAGTTTTACACTTAGGTTTTGAGATTCAGGCAAACAGCAAAGAAAGCAATGTCTATGTCTGGAAACTGACCAATCCATTAAATTGGAAAAGGGATTATACATTGTTAACAGCGCCTACACGCACACTTTGTTTGGTGGGGGGGCAACACAGAAATAGGTGTTTAACAGAACGGCTAGAAATGTGTAAAGAAATTGGTAAATCGTTTTTATAGTAGTAGTCGTTTTTTCCAAACATTGGATGAAATCAACCTCTTGTTGTTTAAGGGGTCCTGGCAGCTGCTATGTATTCCAGTAGCAAGTGTAGCTTATTAGCATCTCAACCTTAACTTAAAACATGGATCAGTTGAGGAGCTTAAAGCACCAGGGGAGGGTTAATGAGGATATGAGTGAAGTTTGTGGATGGCGGCTCCGAACACATCATCTCTCAGCTAAGAACGTTCCCAGGGCTGAAACGGGGGGGGGGGGGGGGGGGCGGGGAGGGACAGGAAGGTGAGGGGGGGGGGGGGGGGGGGGGGGGGGGGGGGGGGGGGGCTTGCAGAGGCTAGTCGGGCCATGTGTTAATTACCCTGCTGCTAGCTAGCTAGCAAGAACACAAGTGCACAGTCAGCAGGCGCTAATTAGAGTTTCTTTTATTCAAACTACTGCTTTCATTGAACAAGGTTTAAGCAGCAGGGGCCCCTGCCCCCTGCTGCTGTTAACTGCAATTTTCTACATAAGGGCAGGAAATTAGGTCTGAAGCATCAGTGTCAAATTAGATGCGAGACTCTGGCTCTCTCTCATTTAGAACCCTCCTCACTTTTCGTTGGCAACATTTTGAACGGAGCATCTCCTGCTGATAGAGCTACACCACCAGACCTTTGGAAAATACACGAGGAGAGGAATAAACAATGGTTGCCTCTGATCTCAGTAGGGACAGAGATGTGAAAATCCGCCCAGTGGTCCAGCCATACTCGCTGTTTGTAAGAACTGAGGAGAGAGGGCCACTGCCTGGAACACCAGTCATCCTGCCTGGAGGATGAGACGTTTTTCGACGCGACCCACTGTCTCTAAGCCAAACTGCTCCCTTCCTCTGACAGCCTTTACATTTTCACAGCCATCGTCTGATCACGATGGTGATAAATAGAGCAGCTGCTCTGGCCTTGCCTCTGACAGCAACCTGCAAGCTCGTAACTTTAAGTGACTCCGCCACACACGCACACACACACACACACACTGACAGACTGAGCCGCAGGAAAGGATGGAGGTCAAGGATAAGTCAATGGGAATTCCAATCAAAGCTAATTATGTGAACTCTTCATCGCACCAGCGCAACTAGAAAGCGCAGAGTGTTGACAAAATATTTCATATGACAACAGGTCGAGGGATTTCGGCCGAAAGCAGTCGGGCACATCGCTCGTGGATTTAAACTGTGAAATTGTTTTCCCTGCTGGGTAAACAATCAGGTTCTGGAGAGACGATGAATCCTGTGGACAGCTAGGAGCGAGGCGGGCTGAGGCCTGGTTCTGGCTGCCTGGCGGCACAGAGAACCAACGCCTCAAAACATGACAGCTGCACAACCTGCAGACATGCAAAGGGTGATCTACAGGGGCCAGACAGTAAGCAGCCGGGGCAGCAACCTGACAGATTTTTTTATTTTTTATTTTTTTACCAAGATACTTTGATAGAAATGATTAAGTCTAAACGAAAGAAAGATCTGAGGAGTTTTGATGAAACGCCACGTCTGGCAATGGTACTTTGAAGAGTAGATGAAAAGGAAGAGCACTATGAAAGAATGTCGAGGAGAAGCAAAAAACAAAATGGATTGAAATTACGCTTCTAGGAACGGACGTGCACTGGGTAGCACTCTCCATCACCAAAATGGATTACAGTGTAGGCCAGAAAAACAAATTGAGCTCCGCTTGTGCTTTGCGGTTTGATGCGTCTCGACGTGACATATAGAGGAAGAGCAGAGATACAGTCTTACTGAGGGCTGCACCGTGTCACAAGCCTGCCTGAGTGAGGCAACAGACGCTGGCACTTAACAGACTCCCTCACACTCACTGATCTCCTGGGGGTCGGCTGATTACTGTGATTCGGAAATTACAGTCTTGATGAGCTGGAGCATTTTACAAAAAAAAAAAAAAAATTGCTGCAGAAATGGGTCAGGCTGAGTTTTTGAGAAAAAAGCAGGAGGAAAAAGTAGACGTCCATTTTTTATGATTGTACGTACAAAGATGACCAAGAGGATGGGCCATAATCAATGTCTGGGAAGTAAAAAGCTTGCCAGTGCCTGCCATTTGAAAATGTGGATATGAGCAGGCTTCGACAGAGCCATATATAACTATCACTGCAGAAATGCGTGAATACATGAATTTAAATGAATGTGCACTGTGAATGTATTAAGAAATAAATGATTATTTGCACTTTTAAAAAACTGCTAAATGTTTATTTGTAAATGTTGGCTGAAAAGGCGGTTACAACAGTGGAGACAAAAGTCACTTTGTCATCATTCCCATTCATCAACTTGTCATTCATGAGCTTCCTCCACAGCCAGCAAGTATCAGCTCCTGCTACTGATTGCCAAATTTTACTCTCCGCCTGTCCTGCTGCCCCTTACACCCGCAGGAGTCCAAGTTTGTCGAGAGTTGAGCTGTGAAACTGCTACACACTTTACACACTGAATTAGCCTGCGTCAACTAGTCTGCAGTTAAACCGGGGCAGCAGATTGCATCTTAAACTCGCTCACATTACAAGATCATCAGGGCAAAACCACTCTGCCGCAATCTGTCTGCCAGTCTGACAGTAACTGACTCTTCCTGATGGTGAAATGGAACTGAGATGGTCAGATCGTACACGTGATTGCGGCAATTGCGTTGTTCTAGGCACGGCACACAGTACCACACTCTAATGGCAGAAAGATTGTCAGGGGCGACGAGGGAGGGAGGTATCACAGCTTATCAGCAAATGAATGACACACTTCATCATAATTTATTTTGAAGACATATATGTGGTCCTGGAGCTTAAAAATATTCTCTTTCTCTCTCTTTCTGGTTTCTAACGCTGCGCTTTACAAGAGAATCAGGCCAGGGCTGGTATGGCGATATGACGTGGGGCGGGCAGCAGGATTTTAACAGCTTGGTTCATTGTGTGGGATGGTGGTATTGGTTAATAATCTATGCATTGTGTGTGTGTGTGTGTGTGTGTGTGTGTGTGTGTGTGTGTGTGTGTGTGCGTGTGTGTGTGTGTGTGTGAGTGTGTGTGTGTGTGTGTGCGCAAGTGTGTCAAGATCAATACTTACATTTCTGAAGTCCAGTGTTCATCTGCGTGTGGGGGAGAAGCTGGAGGGGGAGGTCACCTGGCACCGGCAGACAGGCCAGCATTTCACACGGACACTAATGCAACATGGGACATACACTTCTCCTCACACTGCAGAGAGAAAGAGAGAGGGGGGGGGGTAAGGGAGGGAAGAGAGAGAGAGAAAGAAGTGGTTGTCAGTCGCCAGACAGAACTGCAAGGCGGCACATGGTGCGTGTCAAACAGAGGCAGGGTCCGGACTAATAGAACTCTGAGGCCAATCCCCAGAGGCACAGGGCTGAGGGAGACACAGTTACCTTTCAATTAGAAACTGATTCACACCTGGAGCATCAGGTAAGGTGACATTTGATGCCAATAACAACTTCAATTAAACATCAAACAGCTGAGGTAAAACGGGCACACTGGGCCTGAGGGGCTAGCAGCTTTAAATCGACTCACACCCCCCCCCCCCCCCCCCGGGGGCCAGCTTTAAATCCCCCCCCCCCCCCCCCCCCCCCCCCCCCCTCCTCCTTGCCATGCATGTTAGTCAGCTTGCTGGGCGCTGCTACCTGCACTTTCCCTCTCCGCCTCCACCAGACCATGGTGGAGGAAATTAATGACTCCTGTATACTTGAAAAGAACACAGTCAAGATGCCCGAAGCTGACAAGTTAGTGAGGCTCCAATCGATACCGCAGTCCTCCAGTCCTCAAGGAGGACTTTATTTTTGGGGACGTTACACAATGGGGCCAGCTCAGGATGTGGCGAAAAGAAATGAATAAACAGGCTTATAGGCTCCAATAAATGCCTGCCACTTCTGCGCAATAACCTGATGTAATGGAGACGGAGAAAACATTAGCCATGCTCCACTTGGCTTACTGCTGTATTCAAAACACCACAGATGCTTGCTTAATCAGCACTGAAGAACAGTCAGGGAGCAAAGTAAGTCTACAGAGTCCCCATCCTCCCCTTTCGCTGTGTGGCATCAGAAGAGGAGGGCGGCAAGTGTGCGCAGACAAACCAGCGTCTATGAGAGAGGCAATTACCCACAAATCAACCTTGGCATGCCTGTCTGCCGCAGGGTGATGGCTTAAAAGTGTCTTTCCCCCCCTGCAGGGAGAAGAGACAAGTGGAGGAAAGAGTGACAAAGCGAGAGAGAAAGGTGGAGAGAAAGAAGGACGGGTGGCAGGTTTTGGGTGGCGGGGTGCCTGAACTCGCTTTAAAACGCAGGAGCTCAAAAAGGTCAGGATGACAGCTCATTTAAATCTTCCCAGCGAGAGCAGAAAAAACAAGCCTTAATGAAGCTGCCAGTCCTACACAGGTGCCCGAGGGGGGCTGCACCTTGGGGTGCTGCAGGGTAATGGTGGCAGGGGGGAGGATGAGTGGAGAGGCTGGAGAGGGGGAGACTGCCGGTTGTGGAGCTGTGGTCGGGAGACCGTTCTGAGGATTTTAGGGATGATTGTTGCCGTTGCTGCTGCGTCACCGTTTCTGCTGCCCAGCCCTCCCACTCTCTTCATTCTTCTCCCTTTCCCCTGCTTTCTGATTTAAAGCCTGGACCGCCATATGGCAGCAATCCCTGCCCTCGATTCAGCTTGTCACCATGCATTAACTTTAATTGGCCTGATACGTTATTCTTTTCCCTCGGCCTTGGAAGGATTTTAGGTACATAGCGCCTTGATGTCAGCAGCAGGCAAGATTTCCAGCCCTCTCTCATTAATCAGGGTGCCAAGATTTCACATAGAGATAACAGCCATCGCTTTGACAACAAGCAGGTTTGGGGTGGAGCAAAACCAAATATCAAATACACAGTGTGTCTTTGCTGCTGATTTCAAAAGGAAAACAGTGGCAAGAGAAGGAAAATGATGTGGGAACAACAACAAAAAAACCCACCAGCATAAACTGTCAGTTCATTTGTTATAAGAACACACAAGCCAAAAAAAGAAAAACAGGCAACAGGCCCTCAGCCCACCCCCTTCCTTCCTCCCCCACAGCGCCCCTGAATGTCAGAAAACTGTGCAGTGGGGAGTGTAGCGGCAAAGGTCAGCCTATGGTAATGCCCCAGCTGACACTCTGCTTTACAGCGGACTGCAGTAGGAGATGAAGCACGACAGACAGGAGCCTGACGTCTACTGACTTGCTTATCAGCACCACTGCTACGGCAACTTCAAATACACATCACAATCCGACGCCGGCGCTTTCTACAAAGGCATACACCTCACACCGTCTTTTTATTTCCAACACATTTCACTATTTGTATCAGGCAGGCTGCACGTGACAGACTGTACGTCAAGACAGGGACTGAGCTCACTAAAGCCGGCGGTGCTTGGCTCAGCTGCTGGCTTTTGCCGAACTTCGAATTACACTTTGAGCACCAGGCACTGGGTTTAGCCTGGTCTGGTCATGGGCTTGACGCACCCTTCCTCACTTTCCCTCCATCCGTCCATCCATCCATCCCTCCATGTAGGTGTCTCCCCCAGTGGCTTAGTAGCTTTTGTGATATAGAGACACAGCGCCTCCTGTCCTGAGTGGACACAAAGTTGTGTCTGTGGCGGCCCAGCTGAGCCAGCTGGGCAGGCTCGTGGGGCAGGGATTGGCCTGGTGGAGTTTAGCCAGGCGTCTCACACTATCAGCCCCATGCAGACAGACACCGCGGGGTTCTCGGAGTATTAGCGGGGCCCCCGTGACTCGGCAAGTCTCCACCAGCTACATATAGAACAGTTATAAAAGTGTGTGAATAACTATGTGGGCTCTCGTGATAGACAAATAAAGACAGGCAGACAAAGCAGGACTTGAGGAAGAGATGCGCATGGCTTGTGTCGTGTCAAATGGCTCCCATAAAAGCCGACCTATATATTTCTTTTCATTCCTTAGGAGGGAAGGAGAAAAAAGAGCCATCTAAAAGTAAAACTAAAACAGAAAAAGGAGGACCAGGATAAATGGAAGACATTTAGGAAATGACACCAGCTGACATAATTTATGTGCAGTATGCTATGACGTCCACCACATCGGCTATGATCTCCATTTGTTCGAAATTTAGGAATAGCATCGGAATAGGAAATCATCTATAAAAACATCCACCAGCGGGGATGCATGTGGAAAAGGGAGGACTGTGCACTAAAAATAAGCTCATTAGGAGGAGTCCCGACAATATTAGTGGAGAAAAACTATAAAGGGGGAAAAAGACACGGTGGGAAAACATGTTTGCTTGTTGCCTGAATATTAGAAGCTTTTTCTCTACCAATTAAAAGCAAAGGCAATTAAGAGAACCAAGTCACCATGTTGTACATGGCTTGTGCTAACGGCTGAAGGAGAGGAGAGGCGTGGAGAGGAGAAAGCTGGCTGCTGTTATTTTAATTGCATGTTTACCCCCAGGTTATGGGTCTGAAATAGAGCCAAGAAAAAATGTTGCAGTGAAAATTCAATGCAACTTCACTGTGTTGATTCTCTCAGGGACACAGAGTGAAATTACTTTTCTTTGCAAGCCGAGTCTCTGAATAGGAGGTAAAGAAATAAAAGGAGCAGGAAGAAGAGAACCGCTTTTACCCTTGAATACCAAGTCAGTGCATTCTGTCAAAAGAAAGGGGAAAAAAGCCTTGGCTCTTGAGCATGTTTGAGTGAAATAACACTTTGGTATGGCTTTCATTAGTCCATCAGGCTTTACCAACAGCAGCGGTACAGAACGATTCCTGCCGCCAGCACAGGGACACACGCATGCAAGGGTATGACAGGCTGGTTCACAGTCTCACACAATGGATCCTGATGATTCCAGCACATCCCGAGGCGCTTGGGACAGGCCGTTTGCTTTTTCAGTCAGCACAGACCCGCTCGTCAGCTCAGAGTGTTATCTCACACATAAAGGGAAAGGGCGACAGAGAGAGAGATGGCCACGATAGTGAGCGGTAGCTGAAAGCGAAAGAGAAGACAACCAGCCCAAGCCCAACTCGCACACAAACTGAGAGCCTGTAAAAAAAGTGGTTTTCCGAGTTGTGAGACAGAGTGTGTCGGGGATAAAACTGTCAAACAAGGAAACTGCTGCAGAAGTGTGGGAGAGTGGAAGACAGCCACTTGAAACTACTCTTCTTTTGGGGGAGAGAGCGGTCTGCAAACGAATGGGAGGCAGTATGAGCACCCAGTAACTAAGTGACAGTTCCCTACAGGGAGAGGGTGGATATGGAGTGAAGGGAGATGGCACGCCCTGGGAATAATGCATAGTTCACAGCTGGATTGGATATATCTTTATGTGAGATGCAGGACGTTGTTTGCACACATAGGAATGCATGGCCTTAGAAGAGTTGAGGGCCGTGACACTCCTCTTCTCAGAATGACCTCATTCCTGCTCTCTTGTCCATACATCAGCGGTTTGTAGGCCTGGAGCTTGGCCTCTTGATAACATCCATGGCTGCGCAGTGGAGAAGAGGACAGTAATGGTGGCAAGGTGAGAGGAGGAGAAGATTCGAGGCAGTGAGTGGCCTGGGCAGGCATGGCTATCTCTGCCAGAGCTTTGTCATGCCCATTACTCGTCCACCACATGAGCGCTGTGGGGACAGCCAGCCAAGGGCCATTCTTCAACTCGGGGTCAGTTTCACTAACAGCCACTTAAGCCCACTGGGCTTCCCAAAGAGCCCTACAAATGTGTAAGGTAGAACTAAGTGTGCTCAGTCATGTAAAGCCTGGCCAAGGTCAGGCACGCAGACAGAAAGTGCTGGCAGCGCCCGCATGCGTGGCGTCATGAATGCCAAAATGCCAGGGCCCTGGCTGTGCCGTTTGACAGACATGTTTACACCTGATAGAAAATGCAGGGTGGATGGCCTGCCAAAACAGAGGGGATCCAAAGTGAGCGGCGCCAGCCTAGTTACTTATTTATCTGCTAAAAATGCATCCAGAGTGCAGCCAGAAGCTGGGCATGCCTCAGTGAGGAGAAAGCCAGCCTACTCTTAGACATGACACTCTTAGACCAGACCGAGAGAGAGAGAGAGAGAGAGAGAGAGAGAGAGAGACAGAAAATAAGATCTGACACGTGGTGGAAGAAAAGAGCAAAGATCACAGGAGGGTGCTCTGGAGATTGGATTGGATTTACTCGCCTTCTTAGAACATCTCACGCTAATTAATGATTAGCACATGAAATGAGGCAAATGAATCAGACGCTGCTCTGAAATCATCCCAGACAATGTTCAGAGGCAGGGCCTCTTACTCAGCACTGCAGTTAAAACAGATTGACACCGCGTAAGTGAATGTGGAGGCAAATGTCAATAGGGCCGAGAGTCTACAGATTTACAAGTGAAGTCAGCAAGTTAACACGCTCCGGTCATCATCTGCCTTTAGTGTGAGCATGCTCTCATTACAATTGCTTTTGTTGGTATCAGATAGGGGATAACCACCCTTGTTACAGTTATCCTGAGGGCGACACATGTTTTCTAAAAAAAAACTTGGCATTCCACATGACAGTTGACAACTTTTCACTTAAAACCGCAAATGTGAATCTGTTTTCTACATAAAAATCAAGGGGCCTCACAAACATCCTCAGGGGATTATGGGATTGATCTGACAAAGGTTTTAGATTCGTAATATTTCATTGGATGACTACAGAAAACTTTGACTTGCTACTTATTGAATTGTTGCTAAATATAAAAACGATGGCTGGTCAAAATGAATATCCATCGTGTGAAAAATGTAACGGTTTAGATATTTCAGTCTGGACCAAAGGCCCACACCACGGAAGCTTGGTGCTTTTGAAACAGCAGATGACAACACTAGATAAATACTGAGAAGCCCAGGAATGCAGGTAAGCACCATAGAAAAGACTCTTTATCTTCTCATGAAACTTGAACCACCCTAGAAATGGCACTCACACATATGAGATCAGCACTGCTCCTTTCATCTCCTCAATGTTTCCACCACCTCTGTGTTATCTTCACATATCCCCCATATCACACCAGACAACAATGTGCTGAGTCACATGCTGCTGTGTCAAATGCCAGACTCTGGGGTTTGTTATACGACTAGAACGGCAAAATTAGAATAACACAGATATAGCGACAGATACTAAACTGATACCGCGTGTGTGCTTGCTTTATGTGCATTGATACAATACATCAGACTCAAGGCGGCGGATTTTTCCAAGTAGCTTGCTTTTGTGAAAGATCAGTTATGAAATTGCAACTAAGGATGAGCCTGCGTTAAACTGATCACATGCAAAGATATTAATAAATGATTTCCTTCTCTGTAAAGCTGTCTGAAAGCAAATTTGTTTCCGTCTTCGCATTCCCCAAATCCAACAAAATAATTCCTCTGAAAATACAATTAGCCAACTTATATACCCAATCGGGTTTGAATCTTAAAATGTAAAGCTCTAAACTGTAAAGCCTAAAAAGCAGATCTCTCTAATTATTTGACTTTAAGTCAGCCATGCTTTCTGCCTGGTTAGTGGGAAATTACTCAATGTGCTGAGAGCTAAAGCGCAGCAGCATTGTTCCAGCTGGCATAAAAAGGGGAAATGAAGATGGAGTGGTTTGATTTCATTTGTTAGCAGGTGCATCCATTTTGTGTTCTTCCCCACACCCACCTCGCCTCACTCAGTCAAAGCGCTTATCAGAAATTGGACACCCCAGTGACAAATTCAGCCTGCGATTAAAGGGAGAAAGAGGAAAGCTTTGTTAAGTGCTGCTGATTGGGATCCCAGGGTACCCTCACACCAAAGTAGTGTGTGTGTGTGTGTGTGTGTCAGCCAATAGCAGAGCTGACTCCACCACCACTTTTTCTCCTATTTTCCCCTCTCTCCAGGTGTTCCCACGGCTTACATTTCTGCTCCGAGTACTCGGCAAACAAATCAAATCAATGCAGCTGTTGCCCCAGCTCTCGCTCTCACACATTCACATATACATACTGTGTATATGTATATATAGGTGTGTGAATATATATGCATGTATAACTACCCAAGCAAATGCCAAAAGATACTACATTTTCAAAAGTCAGTAATGACTTTCTACTGATATATACAGTATGTGTTTGACGAAGAAGGAAAAAAAACGTACCTCTCTCTGATTGTGTCACCAAGAACCATATTAGTAACATAGCATTAACCTGGCCTGGCCTGTTTGTGAGCATGGCTGTGATGCTTTGGGGTGGGGGCGGGGACGGGGAGTGCTCTGTGAGGGATAACTGTGCGAGCGCTGACTCTCACAAATCATCCCAAAAGGGCTTAACACACAAAACCAGCTCCAGAGTTGCCCAGGCCTGCTGTATGAGATTTATCCACCGTGCCATTATACTAACTGCCCTCTCTTTCAGATGAGCTGTATATATATATATACACACCAATAAACACATAAGGAAACTTAATTAGACTTATGCCTGGTCCGACTCTGCACTAAAAACACTATTATATTTAATCATTGGTATTCCTATTACATTTTTCCATGTTGTTCACGTGCTGCATACTATTGGCTTAGACACCTTAAAATGTTTCTGCCACTTGTGACACAAGGGCAGAGTGTGCCTGTAAAAATACATTTAAATAACTGGGATAACTCAGAGCTACTCAATTATTCATGAGCACTGTCCCCCACCAAGAACTTTGGTGAGCCATCTTTACCTCTTCTTTATAGAGAGTTTAATTTCTAATTGTTTGTTCATAAAGGTCCTATGAAATGCATGGCCAAAAAATGCTCTAAATAAAATGGTACTGAAGTGCATTAGTTCAATTATTAGGAGTGAATTATGATGCATGTCTATGGTATGGGATGCATGGAACTGGTGAAAGTATTCCACTGTGTCGAGACGTGCAGCAATACAAGTTAAAGAGAAACCCTACAGGCCCACTCCAGACCTTGCTGTGCTTGTGTTGAATAAAAGAGGAACTGTCTCCTTCCTGTGCCTTTGGAAGATTGGTAAGGTCAGCCACCTTTGTGGCAGCTCTGACATTCAGCCTGGCCTCCAGCGAGAAACCAAGCCTCCACTGAGTCCCCTTTGCATCTACAGACCAGCCAAGGAATAAAAGAGATCTTTCTCCACTGGACAGGGTTGTGTGAGATATGTTCCTTTTGCCACTGGCGACACATGAGACATTTGTGGTCTCTTCTTCATCTCCTGTGTATATGTGATTAACTCTCCACCCCCAGCTCTTTCGAGCAGACACTGGATCGCGGCAACGGGCAGCCAGCCTGCGACTCTTTGGAGAGCCAGGCAAACACAGGCCTGGCATGGCAAACATCTCACGTCCGTGCCTGCATGGAACATCTGGCCCTCCCAGGCTCCCAGGGCCCTTCGTCTGTTTGCATGTCTGACTGTGAGCATGCACACGCTGTTGGTGTGTATACTGGTGTTGTCATGGCACCATCATTTTTGCTCCCACGCACAGGTACTCAATGGACTTATAAACAAAAACAATCACTACACCACCTATAACAAAAATTATCTGAAGCCCAATCAGTCTAAAATATAGGACATCAGTGCAGTAGGACATTCAGAACAAGCAAAATGATTCTACATTTTGCCCCTGAACCCCAATTTTGCCCGTTTATGTATATTATGATCAGTTTTGATCATAAAATACGATTTGGTTTCAAAAACTGTCAAGCATAAAATGTCTGGTCAGAACTGCGATCATGGTAACTTATTCCTGTTAATTGCTTACCGATTTAAATTAAGATTCATGCTCAAATTAAAACTGTTATATAATGATGTTGTTTATATATAAAACTAAATGTGTTTTATTGGCTTTTGTCTAATATCTTAATATCAGCATCTAACACATACAGACACGGATTTATAGACATTGTATTATCTTGTGCTATATAGTGCATTATAAATGTGTTTTTGTACAGTGCCTTATAATTGCATTATAAATGTATACCTTTTATTACATTTATAATGCCCTGAGATAACTGTGGTTTGGGTATAATTAAATTCTGGACTGGTTACTGCAGACTTAAAATGATTAAAGAATCAACACTAAATTGAATCTTTAACAGTAATCATTCATAGTAATCCTCACTAGTCTGTGAGTTGATAGTTCTGAATAGATAAGGGTTAAATAAAAACATTTGCTCTCTTCTTGTTGTCTGTACCAGTAAGATAGAGTAACAGAGTTAGCGCAGCTGATATGAACTCCTTGTTCTATTGCTCCCTCTCCCTCACTTTCTTGCATCATGCTCGCTCATACAGATCTCCTGCAGCCGTCCAATGATTCAAGACTGATGAGGCATGCTCAAAGGTCTATGCCATTGAACACTGCATTAATGCATCCAGCAGCAAATTTTTTGCAATCGACCCCCGTTCCTTCAATAAGGACGGAGCTATCAATCAGGCCTAGATAGCCGTCACCAGACACGGGCTGATGAAGTAGGGGACTTTGGAGCTAATGACAAATGGATCTCTATTGGATATGGTCACAATATAATATGACAGTCTGCAGAGAACATTTGACCTTTAAAGAAAATCTTGAGCAACTTTTTTTGCCAGCACTGTGCAATGCAAAAGTGGAAAATATGCAAACTGCTGTTGCTGTTGAGGAAGGGTGGTTATTGTGTGAGAACTATGGGTCCAGCAGGGAGTTTCGACCCCTTCAGTATCAGAACTGCCTCCGACCGGCCCAGCCCTCCTCTTTTTTTTTCCACACCAAAGCTCTGAGAGTGACCTTCAGCAAGCCCGATAGTCCTGCTAATTGGGGTCTCTAAAGAGCATAGCAACGCCCCCTCCCCAATCCTGCACTTTAAAAAGGACTGTGGGGCAGAGGCTGTGAGAGATAGCAGAGGCCTGTGTTAACTGCTTGGAGGGGAATAAGTGAATCCTGGGCTAAAACTTAAGTTCGAAATACAAAAATTAAATGTTAAAGGCACTCAAAGGAAAACAGCAAGATAAATGAGTCCTTCTTAACATGAAGACTGAAGCGCAGGCTGCCTACATTTGACGGCATGACATAAAAAGTAAAACTGTTTTTTAGATAACTCATTAGGTCAAATAATTCTTATTTATTTATTTAGACATTGTGACATGTCATATCAAGAAAATCACTCACTAAAATGATAATGATGGAAATGATACATGTCGGAAGGTAAATATTTCAGCATCAAATTATTGATTTCATTTTAAATCATCTGCATATTTTTGTTTTGGTTATTGTTATCATAGGTATTACAAACAGTATTTAAAAGGAAATGTGGGTTAGATAAACCAATTTTATCTGTGGGCTAGTAGGGTTAGTCCTCTGCTCTCTGCAACACGTAGGGGACATTGGTAACTTAGGGCAGGATCAGGCTGGTTGCAGCTGTGTACCGAGCTTGCCAACACTACATATCATATCAGAGCCACTTCCTATCAGTGTGATCAGCCCTCAGAAATAAAAGGGGGAAGAAAAAGTACAGGAAACCATCCTGTAAAAACAAGATACTGAGGGCCATTCAGTTGACAAAGACACACTAAGCTGTGTCTTTCTGAGAGTTTTCTGTGAAAGACACGCCGTCCTGAAGGGGTAAAGAGACGTTGAGTGAACCTGGTAACCATTTTAAAGTAGGACTGTGATGGGTTTAGAGAATGAGACTTCGGGCCGGAATGGCCACGAATAGCAGGGTCTGCATTTAATTTTTCTAATCCATCATTCCAATTGTATTCAGTAACAAAGGGACAGAAGAGTGGTGGGGCATTCAGAAGCAATGGAGCATGTTGAAGGGTGCGTGTGTGGTTCTCCGTGGATCCAGAGAGGCCGTGGCCCCTTGGCCCTAAAAGCCCAGCCAGCACTGAGGTGAATGGGCTCTGATGAGCCATGTATAGGCCGGACTAATCCCTTCATGTTCAAAGAATTGTTTAACTGTGTTTGACTGATTAACTAAAAGCCCCTCCATTGCATTACCTTCTATTTGCTCTGCTAAGTCTCCTGCACTCATCATGCTAAAGTGTGCGGATGGGGATGGTGAGAAAGAAGTAAGGAAAGAAAGAAAGAATGAGAAATGAATGAGTGAAACAATCTATTTGGAGGAAGCATATATAGAAGTCCAAGGGACAGGCTTTTTGTTTTACTTACAAATCTCGAAAATGGATACAGCCCATGGGTCTCCGACCTCTGACTGTTTGTAACGCTTGTTTTGAGAGATTTCATGCAGAATGTCTGCAGCAGCATGTCAGCATACCGCACTGGCATAGGCGCTTTTACCAGTTCATGGGAACTGGAAATTTAATGGCACTCTCCCCTGCGTGGAATAGAGGTTGCCAGGAAGATTAACCCAGCTTCCGTTTATAGCCTCTGACAAGAGGTTAAATCACACATTACACCGCCTGAAATGTCTCCTAGTAATTAGATCAAGAATATTACTCTCTCTTCTGCTCCTTGCAGACTGCAGCTGATCAAAGCCTAATGATGGTGTCAGTGCCGTAGGCAGTGCTGGCTGGGTAAATCTCCCCATCGGGATGGCAATCTGTCAGGGCCGCGAGCCCTGCTAAACAGCTCAGGACATGAGTACAATGGTGTTTGACACAAAGTAGACTAAATTAACCACATCTTTTACCAGCAGCCTTTCCATCAGCAGTGGACCATTAAAATACGGAGTAATGATTAAACATCTCTTTGTTTTGGATACAGGACTGTGTGTTTATATGTACACAGTTGGTGGAGAAGTTTAAGGTGAGAGAGATGTTGGTGACATCTGTGAGTTTTACCCTGTTAAGAGTGAAACCAACCATCCGTGTGTATGTCGCCTTTCCGTGCCAGGGCAGATCTAAGCAGCACCTGGTCCCACGAAGGGATGAGGGGGCTACCGGCTATTAATTACAGAAAGCCGACACACGGCGCAGGCAAACCCTCGCAATGAGAGCCTGGGATGTCAGATACACGGCAAGACGAATGCTTCTCTGTCACACAGCAACATGACCTGCCTCAGGACTTTTTACACACGAGTACTTTCAACTATGCCTTTCAAATGGTGGCCCACCCTTCTTCCTCTGCCCCCACCCCGTCTCCCTCTCTATCTCAATCTCATTCTGCGGATGTTACACTACTTCAGGGGATATTTTCTGACTAATGCAAAATGGTTGTGCAGTAGCATGATAAAAGTTGACATTTTCCTTTTATAATTCAAAGCTTCCTTTGTAAACAACCTCACTTTTTTACGTACACACACCGTACACACTTAAACACACAAGCAGCAAACCCATCACACATAATGGTCAATTTCACCATTTGCTCTCAAGCTCAATGGCCACAAACAAAGGGAGGAAATGGCAGGAGATATGCCAATCATTAATTGTTGAAAGATGTCTGACAAAGGAAGCCTTAAAAACCTGACAGGTATTCTTCCCCCGGCAGCTTTTAAAAAAGGGGGCCCCAAACAAACGACTCCAGCAAGAGGTCTGACCCCATTTATAACCCCTTACAGGTGGCACAGGAAGCAGGAGTGCTTTTCACAGGCCAGAGCTCTCAGAGATCATTTAAACAGACACAAAGAAAGCTCAATGCCTGTTAAGTGTATTTTAATGTGCAGAAAAGCAAATCCCCTTGAACACATTAATATTAAAGCCTCGTTCTCCATGTGGACTTGAAGCATCTGGCGAAGGGGGATTTCAGAGTCATGATGTAGAGTAACTGTGTAGAAACATTGTGTTATACTGAGAAAGCTGTTGTCAGACGTGTTACAGTTATGGTTCAAAGTTTAAGAGACAAACAATGGCATGTATCTATTGTGCAACCAACAATCTTCACAGTAAAAATCCTGCAATGATTGTCTCAGAAACAGCAATGTCAAGTGTGGCTCACTTAGTAATAGAAAATAATGCGACCCCTGTCCAATTGTCAAACTGCAGAGTTGAACTACGAACTGTGATTACGCCCCCCCAACCCCCCCCCCCCCCCCCCCCCCCCCCCCCCCCCCCAAACCCCCCCCCCGCACGCAGAGCGACAACTGCATCTCTGCACATTCCAGGAAAGACAGCCAGCTGAAGACAGCAAATACACCAGAGAGGAGGAGACATAAACAACATAAGCTAGTTTGAGAGCTTCGCCTATGTTTACTGTCTCACTAATTTATCCCCTCTGCTTTCACAGCAGTAGCGGTATTTGAGCATGCAGCAGAGAGGGGCTGATGATGCCACAGGTCTGAGCACAGAGGGCTCAGTCATAGGCTGGAGAGATTGTTTGGACAATGTAGGTGTCAGATGCACTGCCTGTCTGGAATAACGATTCAGGGCATCCTCTACAGGACAGCCTCAAGTTACCTTATAGTGGATGTTCATTGAAAAAACGAACTAGACTGTTTCTGAAATGTAACTGTTGAAAACCTGATGTTCTACCTTGTTCGTTACCTTCGTGCTTTGCTATCAGAGAGAAAGGTCTGCATTCGCTTTAAACAGGCAGTGAATGACATGCCGGAGATTAGCCTCCGAAGGTCACAGTCTTAGCCCATCCTTTCAGCCGCTTTTCACAACATAACCCTGAGCCCTTTTGAACAACAGGAAGAATGTCATCTGGTTACTTTTCAAGGCACAGAGATACCATTCACTGTGTCCAACAATGGCTGCCAACAGGACCAGAGGGTTAGGAGGTTACAAAGGGCCCCACTCGCTCTCCGGTACGCTGGACGCACACAGAAAAAAAATAATCACCCAAGCCCACACTCTGAGGCCTGGAGAGGTGGTGCAACTGATGATAAACTGAGGAGGGTCATGACAAAGTGCCTTCTACTGAGCAGCTCTCTCAGCACAGCCTTGGTCCCGCCCCAGCATAGCTCTTAGCACCCAGACTTTCCGATACACTCTCTACTTTATCACTTGGGAGAAGGTAAGTGTATAAAAACATGAACTCCATCCTTGGGCAACTGTGTCCTCTTAAAGATTATCGAGGAAGGGAAAAAAAGTTTTTATTCGAGTTAGAGTTTTACCACAGTTTTGCCACTGCTTCTATCACTGGCAAGAAAAATAAATAAAGAGTAATAAATACAGCCATAGATGAATAGCAGTGTATTCTTATTGTAAGAGAAAATGCAAGATAGCTGGGCTTACGAGCGGAAATTAGGAAAGGCAACAAAAAATACAATTCTGGGAAGAAAAAGCATTTCAATCTAACGAAAACCATTGCACCCCACGTTAAGTAAGGTGGCCTTGACAAAAAGGATCTACTATTATTCAGGTTGTAAGGCTTGTCCTAAAAAGGCCCTCGGACTATAGCCAAATCCTTCAACAATTTAGTCCCTAATGAAGCCTCTGAAATATTAAAAATAAAGCCCAATTAGCCGCCAGCACTTCACATCTCCTCCCTCTCTAATCCTCTGGTAGCTTAGTCTTATCTTATGTCTGCGCCAACTATGACACTTTGAGTTCACTCTCCCTCTATCCCCTCCACTTGATATCCCCCACAGCTTTACTGGTGCTTTGTTGTGGCATTCTCTCTGACCCCACAGACCAGGACAGACTCTGAGTCTCTCTGGTGGTGGCTAACGATGCCTGGATATGTAGAGTTGGCATGGACGATGGAAAACTGCGGCAATAACCGTAGACATGCTAATGGAATCTATTAGGATTACTTAAGAGTGATGCGTGACTTGCCTGGCAACCTCTCATTACAAAAGGCTTGGTATTGGGGTGGAGATTGCCTGTGGATGGTCAGCGATGCGATTGAGACGGCCTTATCTGCTGTCATAAACAGATAACAGTATCTGCCTTGCTCTTCTGCTGTTCCTGCGAGATGGAGGTTGATAAACGACCCTGTCGTCTCCAGTGCCTCCGACAAGCCTGATCAGACAGATGTGGTCCTAAACTAAGCCCTGCTCCTCCTGCTGCTCTGACTGCTGCTTTTGTGGCCAATATCACCCAGGAGGCTCAGATTCTTCCTTGATAGGACAAAAGCTGAAGACAAAACAATTTCAGAGGGGCCCTTTGGTCTTGGCGTTTATAATGTAAGGTCGCAGCATTCTTTGGCTTAAGGCCTTGGATTTGCTGATTGTGCAAACTACCCAGCAAGAGGAGAGCTTTTTTGCCCTAATTGGACCCGCCAGATAACATGCAAATCCATGCAAAATAAAGCCCATAAAGAAAAATGTGAATGTCGCAAACAAAGACACAATGTGTGTCATCAAATCCAGCCTATTGCCTGCAGTTATTTGGCAAGACATAAAACAACCCATGTGAACCAAACTAAATACCATGCAACAGCTGACCCACACAATGAGCCCTGCAGGTCAGTCCCTTGTTTTCAGAGGTATCCAGAAGTTGCTCATGGTTTCCTAAACACCTGATCTGCATGTATCATGTGGCCGCAGGTCTGACCTGCGTTTGACCCTCACACTGTGTCTCCTGACTTTGCCCACTCACACAAAGGCTACCAAACATCTGCTCCACTTCTGTAACCAGACTCATACAGCTGAGAAGGCATTGGGTGGCCTCAAAAGACAGACTGTCCAAATAGCGGGTGGCTGAGTGGCGAGTGTGGGCTGACAGCTGCGTTGGTGACTGGAGGACTGAGAGGTGGAGCCGGTTGGCAGATCATCTCTACCTGGGAAATCCCTGAGCTGCTGTGTGGGTTGAGGAAAAGTGCGAGGGTGGGGTGGGGTCAGCTTCGTGCCATGTTTAGCAAATGGATGATATTTAACAAATGCTGCTCATCTAAAATGACAGGGGAGAGAAAAATCTGCTATGCACATAAACTTCACAGACAACACCTGCAAGAGATTTCACCTACACAGGGCTCCCGCATGAATATGAAAGGAACAAATGTATTGCATTTGGGGCAAACGCATGGTTACACATTTCCAATTCAAGTACCGTCTCGCTACATCAAATGACTGGCTCTGAATAAACCAAAATGAGCATCAGCCAAGTGGCTCACTGCGGCGCAGAAAATCATTGCATCAAAAAAAATGCTGGTTAGCCGGGCCATTTCACAGTCAACAATCACAGAATCAGGACTGTTGCTAATCAATGTATTTTAATGAGCTCCCTGTGTATCCCAACAACAGCCGAAACATAAAAGCTGCACAAGTTCCCTGGTTCACTCTTTGTACCTTGTGATCTGTTATTCATAGTCTTGCTCTGAAGTCTCAAAGAAATAAAGCAGAGCTTTGATGTTATCGTCTCACTACTGCTGTCTGAAACAAGGCTAATGTTCGGAATCAGAAGGTTTGGCTGTCCTTCTGAAACACAAAACATCTGGGCTTTGGTGAAAGGTGCTCCGAATGATTGATTTTGCTAAAGTGAAACCAATCATTACTCACCATGATTTGCCATTTGCTTACGAAAGGAAAGTTTGATAGAGTAAGATTGGTTTCCATAAAACTATGTGGGTGTGCATACTAAAAATATGAACTGAAATCTACACATGCCCTACTTAAAAGTTTCTACAGAAAAAATAAATGCCACCTACAATATGTATTTTCTCAAACACTTTAAGTTAATCCAACAGGTATTTTAGGATAAATTACTATCCTCTGCCCAAAATGTAAATCAATAGGATCCAATATATTTATCAGTGGTTGGACTAACAAAAACAAGACAACTTGCTTTTCTGTCAGTTTGCCCTCAGCAAAGATTCTTGGTTTGCAGTGACAGGTCAAAGAGTCAGCACATGACTTAGAGGCAGTGAGACAGACACTTTTAAAAGCGGTGTAGAGATCTAATTAATACATGCATTCAAGTGGTATGTCAATTTGCTGATTCTCTTTACAAGGCTGGCCAGCATGACAATAACAAATTAGGTAGTTGCTCCAGGCACTAGGGCTCAATTTACTGCTTTCACGTATAAGCAAACATATGCAAAAAAAAAAAAATAATCTGACTTATACAAAAGTATGTTTATTTCCCAGAGCATAGATAAAAATATATGCAATTTTGTATGCATTTTTTGGACAGAATTTGACTTCCAATGCTAAACTTCAGCTAAACAAAACCGATAGAAACTATATAAGAAAATAAGTTATAAGCCTTTGCACTACAATATATACTGTATATTATGTGTGAAGCATTACACTTTCATTCTTGTAGGTGTCTGATTTCTGTCATTAGAGACTTAACTGCTTTTGACAAATGGGGAGAGGCCTTATAGTCATTTGCTTCTAAGACCTAATTAATCTTCATGGCGCTGGGAAACATAGCACCTCAATGCAAAAATGATTCCTTCTAAACGATAATTGCAGTGGGTCGAGGGGCCTGAGTTTCCCAGACAACATGGCCTAAAATTTAATTATCTTGTTCTGCAGACATGTATGGGGAGAAAGGGATGCTGCAAAAACGGCAGTTTTTTGGGGCAAATACACCCAGACTCGTGTTTGCGCAAGGACAGGATCTCGCAGAACACATCTCACCTACTGGCATAGACAAACAGTCCCACCTTTGATACCGCAAATAAACTTTAACGGCGTTTTACATTGTGTGAGAGCATGCAAAAGCCTTCGACAATGCTCCACAGCATCTCCGTTGAATCATCTTACCACGATCCGTGCGTCCACAGTCAGGCCAGTGACACCAGTGGTCTTTTGATCGCATCCATCAGGCTCCATGTCATCACAGACTAAAATAATGAAGCCAGACTCGGAGCAGCCAAACACAACACGGACATTAACATTCCGCCGTGTAGGGATCAGGCTTGGAGGGGGGAGAAACATCGATGGGATCCCATTAGTTAAGTGCGCCCTTAGGATACCCGAAATTTGATCAGAGATAAACCCTTTCCTTCCAGACACTAACCATTAGGCGTTATGGCAAAAAAAGACAAAAACAAAAAAACAGAAGCCGCTCTCCTCCCCTGAAACTACTCCTCCTGCGGCTCCTCAGTGGTCGAGGTTGTGCGGCAAGATCAGGACGAGCCCGGTGACGTCAACCTTTTGTTATCACCTTTAACACTTGCCTCTGCAGGTGCGAGCACTTCGCCGTGTCGTCTCTTATCCCGCGGCGCTGTTCGCAGACGCGGCACCTGCATCTGTGACTGACACATGCATATGGGTCTGTGCGCCCGTGTCCCGATGAGTGCGCCGGGTACTGGCAGTGGGAGACGACTTAGTGACAGCTATACCATACTTTTAAGCCAGGAATAGCACGAGGTAATCACAAGTCCAACTTCTCCCACAGCCACCGAGGGGTCCCTCCGTTTTCTTCCCATGAGAGAACACTACACGCATCGCGTTCACCACCGTGATGAGGACGGGCAAGTACGAGCATCATTTAGCAGACAAATGGACTGACACACAATCCTTACTGGTTGTTGTCATTTGGCATAAAAAAACTACTAGCTAACCAGTGGCACAGGACCAGTTTCATCCACTCAAGCCGGCTTCCAACTAGAATGAATGGCATCTTTGGAGCCCAAATAAAATATCTTTGACCCAGAGGACGCACTAGTGTCGCGAGGACTTACGGTGGCTAGAGAGGCAGCACAGGGGAGCAGCGTAGTAGCTGGGAACCTGCATGTTGCCACTGTGCCAGCTGAGTGCCCAGGCTCCTGGTTAGCTAACCTAGCCAGCCAGTCTGAAACGTACACAGTCCCATTGTTGCCTCCTCAACCTTTCCTGACATTTACGCCACAATTTGAGAGCATGTCACACAGCACCGGGAAGCGAGCGGGTTATAAAGATGCAGCTACTTACTCTCCGCGTACCTCTGCGAAAGACATCGTTTAGTGCGTGGCCATGATTTAAAAGGAGACCGATTTTCTCCCGTTGCCCTGCGCCGCCGAATCACTGCTGCTGCTGTCTGCGGCAGCAACTTCGAGCGCGTGCGCAGTAGTCGGAACAGTTCCAGACTGCGAGGTGCGCTGCGCAGCGCAGCCGAGGGATTTAAAGGTACATTCGGTGTGAGATTTAATTTGACGGTTGCATTTTGTGACGTCAGCTTCATGTTAAACTCTCTCTTGTGATCAACTGGATTGAGATCAAATGTGACCAGTAGAGACTGCATATACAGTACATTGATTATTTTGTCATGCAACTTTTGACTTCCCCACATTTCAAATGAAGATACTGTCCTTATTTCATGGGTTTTTACTTGTATTAAAATAAATCAGTTTGAAATATCATACATACAGTACACCAGAACATGAAACCGACATCCATTCAATCACTGTGTTGCACCTGCATGAATTTTCATTTAGCTCCATTGTACTGCTGTGCTGGCAAACGTTTTCAGATTAATAGCAATTTCAAATGATACAATCAGCCTGGTCAAATAATAGTGTATTGTGATATCTATTTGTCATCCAGTTGAATCGGGAAAAGGGTCAGAGCTACAAGAGGGACAGCAGCAACAAAGAATATGTGGCAAGGATTATCATTTTGACAATGAGAATAATTACCATCCTGACAATATCTTAAAAATAATGCTTGTTCATGTTTTTTACTGGTCCAATAGTGCTGTGGCAGACATGATTGCCTGGAGTTGTATCGCGCTTTGATTTTGTGTTGCTGAGCTCTTCACATATTGTATTATGCATCTTGCAGGCAAGATTAGACCCAGTGCGAAGACTCCACAGTCAATAGTGTCACATGCTTTGTGATTTGATGAAAGGTTCTATTTGTGCAGCCTGATGTGTGCAGCACCCTAATCAAAGACTTATATTTCTGTGACAAGTAAAATAAATTACTCCATTACAATCGCCCACCTGCCCTCTCCACAGTATTGATACGGTTTTATTACCAGGGAGAGACAGATGGACAACAGTTAAGAGTGTGGTGGGTTATGGGAATGCTTGAGAATGGGTGCTCGTGGTCATGTAATGTCATGTTAGGCTAGAACCTGCTCTAAAGCAATCGAAAAATCTGATGAGGGAGAAAATTACACATGTTCAACTCTATAAACATTTCTGAAATACAGCACAGGGAAGTAAAACTCCATGCCCTGAGTTCCCCCATTATAATACTCTAGCCAATTTAGGCCTGCAAGCTTCCCTTCCCCTATCAGCAAGTGAAAGAGAGGAGAATTTGGTCTGAAAGCCCAATCACACACAGCGCTCTGAGTTCAGCAGGTGGGGAAGTAGCAGCAGCAGGCTCCATCAGGCAATAATACAAAGTTAATGATGCAGAATGGTGTCTTTCTCCGTACCAAAAAAGACGTCAATACAGGATGTTTAAGAACGCTGTTCCTAATTACGCTTTTTAAATTCACCACTGACGTGATTGATGATTTCTAAGGGAGGCATTATTGATCCACTTCACAGACAAGTCCCATCGATTGCAAGTCTAGAATGAATAAAAGTTTTTTTTTTATCTCCCCCGCTGAGAGAGAGATTGTACAATCAGAGCATCAGTGTGACCTATATGGGTAGTTTAGTAGCTAAATCACCTCTTTTAAAAATGCAGTCTGAATGGGAACATATAGAGAAGTGATTGCAGAATTGAGGTACCTTGTGGGACCTTCAAGGCATCACGCAACAATTACATTTCAATGCTTTCTCATTTATCAGATGTAAAAAATGTTATCCATCTATTCATTAATGGTCTGGCTCTTTTTACAAATAACCCATGTATTGGGACTACTCAGCATGAAAAAGTTTAGGCTGTCTTGCAGACAGTCAGCCAGCTGTGCACCCATCACGCCTCTCACCGCAATCAGCAGTGATGGATGCTCTGACGCGCTGACAGATTGTTTTTTCCCACCTCTGCTCCCTGTTGACATGCCCCATGGCTCATGCTACTTATTCCACAGACTTTGTTATTCCTCATGAGCAGTGAGGTCTTCTTATTAGTGCAGAAACTGGCAGTGACTGCATGTGTAATTCCAGGTATTTCCAAAACTAACTCTGACCTGATCAACTGGTTTAGCTGCAGATGAAATACCCAGCATATTTCGCATAGATTGGGACTATTCTCAATCAATACATTGTGAACTAATGGAATTACACAAAACAAAATTGATTAGGAATCAGTAGCAAACTGAACTGCAGCACAGAGAGAGAGGTCTTCCATAACACCACGTTGGAGTGCACTTCAAATGGCAAAGTGGGCTACAGCTTATGATTAAATGGTCTGCAGGCGAAGCCTATTCGTCTTTTTTTTTAGAGAGAGAGAGCTCTTTCTGAAGGCCAAAGTTAATGCAGTCATAGAACAAACTCTGATACACTCCCACGTGAAATGGCCATGTGAGGAAAGCCCGGAGGGACAAAAGGCCTTGAAAGAATTTAAGAGGCTGAGAGTGGGAGGGAGGCAGAAAGAGAGAAAGTTCAAACATTACTGATCCTAAAATATCCTTTTGGTTTCTGGTTCAATTGGAATTCAGCAGAAAGTGTCTCTTAAAAGCTAGATTTGTGTTGCCCTTCCACTGCTGCCAAGCTTTTAGAGTTAGATGATGACAGATTGTGAGCTACCTGATATCCTTCATCATCCTCCCCGGTGGAGGTGTTTGTTCCGCCCTGAGCAAGCCCTCGAGGACTAACAAACAGCCGGCGTGTTTGATGGACTATGGGGAGACATCTGCTCTACCTGGCTTTGCCATACAGAAAGAAAGCTCTGTGTTGCAATAATCAATCAATGTGCAAACTGTGCCCTTTTGGTCTGATGATTAACCTGACAGACCTTGTGCTTATCAAGTCATATCAGCTCCCTGTGAATCAGAGTTGGATCATTACAGGGAGTGTCTGAAAGAATGCAGTGTTTTCTGCAGGTTTGAATGCTCGATATATCCTCAGCAACATTGTCACAACAGGGCTTCAAGCACCCTCATGGATAAGCTCTGCTGTGTGTACTCAAGGGACATGGAGGAAAGAAAAAGTCTGCGTAGTGCAATCTGTTTTTTTTGCTTATAGGCGCGCAGCATCCCTCACAAAGTAATCTGGAGAATATTCTTTGAGTGCTTTCATCCATTTTACAGTGAGTTGCTCATGTCGGCAGATGTGTTTGGGTGTCGTGATGACTTGATGTGGAATTGTGTTGGCTGAGTTTAGCCTCTGAACATCCCACCTGCTGTCGACAGGTGGGATGCCCGTCAACCCAGGAGTCCTGGGCAGATTTCAGAGCATTGGTTACAAAATGACGGCTGACGGTTATTTTACTTTAGTTGAAACAAATGTAGCCAGCTAATGGATGCAATTATCCTCTAACTCTATCTTCAAAACCAGACATTCATTTTTGATGCAGGAACTGAAGCTTGTTCTACTGATAAGAGTATGTGTGAGTCTTTGCATACAGGAGAATTAATGGAAGTGTATTTAGCGTAAGTATTGTCATGTCACACGGGAGACATTTCAAGCTGCTGGGTAGCTTCGGGCGCTGGGGGGCGCTGTAGCCTCCACTAGCTCTCTCTCTGTGAGGACGCTCTTCAAAGCGGAAGTCGTTCGTCTTTTCGTCAGAGCAACATGGTGGCTCCCTGTAGGCAGTGTGAACGTAAACACGCAGCATCCCCTCTTAAGCAATAAGAACGGTGTAAGCATCTGAAGGACTTCGGGAGCGGCCATCATCAGTTTGGAGCTGAATGTCTCTCAGGGTGTGCGCTCGGTTCGTCAGAGACTCCGCCGTCCTCTCCAGGAGGCTCGTCGGCTCTGCTCGTTCGGAAAATGCGACATGGTTCCTCTCGGCGGGTCAGTGACACAGGTTATGTGCTCTTCACTTAGATTTATGTATTTTTTTGAAATTATTATTATATTTTTGGAAATCAAACACCGGTTCGCTTGTAAACTACAACACGAATATAGAAAAGGTGGGACCTTCTGTTGAGCACCGTACGCTGACGAGAGGAGGGGACATGAGAAATCTAACGCTCTTGAGTAAAATATATCCAGCAAATGTTGTGTGATTCATAAAAGACGTACTATAAGCACACATATCCCACTACATGCTTAAGATTTTTTTTTACCACATATGAATCCATAACAATACATTGTCCGTTTCGCATTCAGGCAAGCTTAATAAGACGGTTACCTTGCAACCCTGCTGGCAGCGAAGTGATGGATTTGTTGATGTCTTTTCAGGAAGTGCTGCCTGCAGCAGAGGAGGGAGGAATGGATATTTCTTCGCTCCTGCCTGTTTTATTACATCAGAGACGTTTATCAACAGACTGATTAAAGGCAATGCAGCAGAGGCAGATGGCAGCCTTTATCGCCTCCCAGCCTCAGTTCCAGCGGACGGCGGTAACCAAACCACTACCTCACAGATTTATGTCCCACCAAATCATCTGATCATTCTTGCCCAACCTCTTTTGCTTAAATGATGTCATTCTATCACCAATCTCATTATTTGTGCCATATTAACTATTACTGCCTAAAAATTCATTATGATTAATTGCATCTTCTGTCTTCAGGTGAACAACTGTCATTGTTACTGAGAACTCCAGATCAGCCTGACAACTCAAAGGTTTTGAAATTGGCGATAATAGGTGCCCCAAATGCTGGGAAGTCCACATTGTCCAACCAGCTCCTTGGCAAAAAGGTCTCTAAACTGCCCCTGTTTCAATCCTCCACTCTATAATGTATATGTTTTACTGGAGAGGAGGTGGTGCTTATTTTGTTA
The DNA here is from genome assembly GCA_016785305.1 of Colistium nudipinnis. Lineage (NCBI taxonomy): Eukaryota > Metazoa > Chordata > Actinopteri > Pleuronectiformes > Rhombosoleidae > Colistium > Colistium nudipinnis. The sequence continues at coordinate 96,329 of JAFBJU010003978.1, read as the reverse complement.
AGCCATTTCTCATTTCTTTAAGGTGTTTGCTGTGTCTAAGAAAGTCCACACTACACGATCACGTGCCCTGGGCATCCTAACAGAGGATGATACACAAATAGTAAGAGCTCATGTCTCTTGATTCCTTTTAGTACCATTCAGTGGCCAAATGCTTAAGTCAATTCATGTGGGTATCTTTTGTCTTAACAGATTTTACTGGACACTCCTGGTCTCACCACTCCATCAAAGGTTAAAAGGTGCCTATCTTTTTCGAGATTGGTGGAATTGGTGGAATTCTGTTTTTTTGTTTTTTTTTTATTGTAATTTTACAGTGTAATGTATAGATTAACCCTTTGTTTCCACAGACATCATTTAGAGAAGTCATTGCTTGTGGATCCCTGGAACACAGTTAAAGAAGCTGACCTAAGTATTTTGTTTACTTGATGTTTATGGTGCTTTGGTACTAGTTGAGGTTCAATGGCTTATAATTGGAACTTTTTCAGTGGTTGTCATGGTGGATGTGGCAGACAAATGGATGTGTAGCAGTCTTGATTTCGAAGTGCTCAAGTGTTTGGCCCAGAATTCAGACATCCCAGCAATCCTGGTCCTCAATAAGGTATTCTTTTCTGGGTTACATGATCGTCAGCAGTTATCACATAAACATACTGTACATAGGTTCATGCTTACAAAAGCATTCTTTCAGAAAAAAGAGAGAAACGGAGCATTCGTTTGCATAATTATTACAGTGGTGATTTAATGACAATAAGAAACATTTTGAATATCACCATAATCTTTCCAAGAAATGTTAATCCACCGTTAGGTGTCCTACAAAAGGTCCTTACCAGTGTTCTTCTCTCTTTAAGGTGGACCTGGTGAAGGCTAAGGACAGGTTGCTGGATATCACAGCACAGTTGACATGTGGAGTGGTGAATGGACGCAAACTACGGGTCAGGACAGTGATCAAGCCTCCGTGGGCCCAAAAAATGCCAGAGAGGGACTCAGAGTTGTCACTTGACGATGGCAACTCAGGGTCTGAGGGTAGCACTGAGCCAAACTCTAAGCTGAGCAAAGAGCAGCTGAAGGCCCTGAAGAGCCAGCAGGGCTGGCCTCACTTCAAAGATGTCTTCATGCTCTCCTCTGTGGACAAAGAGGACGTGGAGACACTGAAGGTACACATTAAATAGATGTGGGGAACCATTTTCCTATCAAGGGGCCAGCCAAGGGTTGTATTTTGATGTATGCCTCGCTCTTGTCTCATTCTTATAGAACTACTTTATGGTTGCTGCCAAGCCAGGATTGTGGCAGTACCACAGTGAGGCTCTGACCGATCAGACTCCGGAGGACATCTGCACCAACATCATCAGAGAGAAGCTTCTGGAGCACCTGCCCCAGGAAGTGCCCTATTCAATGACACAGGTGACTTATGAACCAATTCTGCAGCGACACACTACAGCACACGTGACAATAAGCTGACAGTTAACTGAAAATACTTATTTCATAAGTGCACTAATCCTGAGGCCTGTTGAAAGCCTACCATACTCACCTTCACATCACAGGCTGACATGTGCTGTGTCAGGGTTCCCGTGGGGTCTTAAAGTCTTACATTTGAGTGGTTGAAACCTGCAGCAACCCTGCTGCTATACACAACCCGATAAACCCTTACTTTTCATTGATGAGGGTCTTTATCTATGTTGGTGTCCAGTTCCAGCGTTAGTAATGTATTTAACTTTTCAACAGCTTTTTACGTAAGCTCACACCATGTTTGCTTATTTCAAAGAAACCACACCAATGTACTGTAATGTGTTACCATAAACACTTATTTTTCTTCAGGCTATTGAACTATGGCAAGAGGGAGAAAATGGTGAGCTACACATCTCAGTGAAACTTTATGCCAGGAAAGAAACTCACATGGTAAGTGCTCAATGCACATTTACTCATTCCCGATGGACTAAAAATGCATTTTTACCCATCCCTACACATGATTCTTGTTTAGCTGGCTAGTTGGTTGCATAATGTAGCCGATATACAATCTATTTTTAAGAAATAACCTACTTCAAGAGTTTCAGAATTCAAAGGCATCTGAAGCTTCTGGTTTGTTGCTCAATCCATTGAAGCGTTTTTCAAATATTTGAGCAGCTTTTCTAGACGATACATATTTGATGACAAACCCATTTAAAACCACATCTGGGCCACTGAAATGTGTCAAGGCCAGTGGCCTCCAAGAGGAATGCGTCAGACCAACACCATTCTATAGCCTCTACTTTGAATAAAGGAACAATTGCAAAGCTAAAGATGGCCTCAGAACTTGCAGGGATGATATCGCTTCTTATCTGTGACCTCCCCTTTAAAACTGTTTTACTTCTAGAATGCAGTTTGGATGATTACAGTATTACAGTATTTTACCCAATAGTTTGGGGTGACACTTTGGAAAGTGTAAAAATCATGCTCATAAACTATTCTACCCTTGAATGTGAATATAATTAAGTGAATTTTTTACATGTATTCTTCCTCAAGCAAAATACATTTAAATGTGGCCCTGTTTATTGGTTTTCTAATGCTTTATTTCTTGTATCTGTAGCGGATGGTGATTGGCACAGGTGGCCAGATGGTAGCACGGATTGCCCAAGAGGCAGGCGAGGACCTGAGCCTTGTCTACATGAAGGAGGTAAAGCTGAAGCTCTCAGCCAAGCTGAGGAAGTGAAGAGGATTCACCAACCTTAATCGTGAAATCCTGGACGAGATGAAGAGGATGAAGACAAATCCTGTTGGGCTTCTCAGCTAAGGACAGACCTGAACAGTTGTACGAAGGATAAGATCCCATTTTGACTCTGAACTGGAGTTAACAGGTGGCGCAGACTGTACTGCAGGCCCAGAGCTTGTTTCTGTTTAAAATGTGCATCAAGCAGCAATTTTTCATGCATAAGATATAAGCAATATTATGTATACAGGTACATATTAGATGGTAGAAAAATGTGATGTTATTGTAATATAAAAACAATGTTTTGTGATCAAATTTGTATTTATTTACTTATTTAAGGCAGAACACAGAGCAACATGCTAGAATATGAAACAAATACCATATGTGAGAACATACATACAAACATAATATATCCAATAAATTAACAAACCTCTCTAGGACCCAGGTGGGCTGGACCAAGCACAACTATGTGAAGAGTAGCATAAAGTTACACATAAACACACAAAAACAGAAGACAAATTGATCACAGACTGTTTTGACCATGTCAAAAATTACAAAAAGTTCAAATCCACTGCTTGATGGACAAATTGTGCAGGAAATAACCATTTCCCTAGCAGCCGTTAAACCAGCATGAACAAAATGTTTATGATATTCAGGGTTGTGACGAGATGTCATTCAGCAGCAGCTAAGACAGCTCATAAGGGGGATGTATAGGCATTGGGTATTGCCATATGCTTACAGAGGCTATAGCATGTGACTGTCAGGTTAAAATCGCTCTTAATATCTCAAAGAGCCGTTTGTCACTGGGAGAAGGTCTTCTTTCTATCAGTACATCTTTTTATGAAAAATGAGGAGAGTTGTTGACAAAAAGCATGTCTGTCAGAGACCTTGGCTGCACCATTCTCTTCCATTTTTCGTTCGTGGAACGAACCATGCAACCAGACGTCTGACAATGAAATACCAATAATACAGTCTGAAGCCGCATTTAACCTGCCATTTGGAGAAGTTGAGTCTCTCAAACGGGAATGTTTCCCCATTTAGATACAATTGAAAACTGCTGCACGAAGCCTCTTCCCAATAACAAGTGAATGGGCAGAGAGAGACCATGGAACCAACAAAATTCCTCCTAGACAACAAATTACTTTTAATCAGTGCCTGGAGAGAATTGCCCATCTTTCTGAGTCACTCAGAAACCCATTCAATGTCTCAGTTTGGTTGTGTTTCACACTGTGGTTCAGAGAGGGGAATATCTACAACATATACAAGTATGTAAAATGTTGAACAACAGAGCTATAATTCGGTGAGACTTAAGTTCTAGCTGCCTCATTCAATGGCAAAAAAATGTATTTTGACCAATTGACAAAAAATCCTGAAAGTGCCCTGAACTCATCTAATATTTATAAAAGGTGATGGGTAGACTAGTGGGTCCCTTCCTCCCCTGCCAGGACGAAAATACACTTATGCAGTTGTAGATTATGACACAGAATTAAAAAAAAAAAAGAATACAAGGAAACAAAACAACACCTAGAGAGCTAAAACATGCTCTAAAAAGACACCCCGTCTTATACTTGGTTCCATGACCAAAGATGGATATTGGGCAGCAGTGGGTCAGTTAAGCACTTGCCCCACTCCCAATATTTATAACCAAAAGATATAATTAAATTAGATTAGTTTTTCCACTACTCCTTAGTATAATATATAGTAACTGAGCCCGTTTTATTAGAGGACTAAACACATACGCCGAACAACCAGAGTGCAGCTCAAGGTTAAGTAGAACATCATAGAATAAAAATGGTTATTTCCACGCTTTGTTGTAACAAATGAAATAGCAGTGCATTCCACATTGCCAGTAAAGATTTAAACAGGTGACACTTTTTAAGAATTTTCAAAATAAGCTGGGAATCAATGTAGAGAGATAATTAAGATTTATAAAAAAAATAACAGTACCTCGGCAATTAACCTTCAATTAACCTTCTCTAGATGTGCAAACATTTCCCGGTTAAACGAGCCAGCACAATAAGAGGGGTCTGAAACTGAACAAGGGACGAAGAATAAATTATAAGGTCCTCACCCCGGTTGGTGCTTGGACCCCAAAATAAGTCTAAGAATAAATTGTCCTGCAATTTCTTATCTCCCACATTACAGAATCGCTACAGTGTGTGCAACGAGTCTGCGGCATAATAAGCATAATAATTTGAACCACGTGAAAACAATACACTATAACGTTGGGTGCACTTTTTACCTTGTTCCAGGGACCACTGGTGACATAAAGTTCACACAGCTCCACGCCACACCAAACCGACAGTCATGCGAGTCAATCTTCCGTGTCCGCCCCAGCAGCGCGGCGCTTCTGCAGGTGACCATGGATCGCGGGGTCCCCTCTTGCGCAATTTTGAGTTCAGGTGCCGTTAAGGCCGCAGCATGGTCAACAGCCGCATTCGAGTTGTCCTCCGCAGCGGCGCCCTGTAGGGTTGCAATTTCGGCTTTAAGAAGGCTGACGCTCCCTGAGCGTGATGCCAGTTAGCATTCGGCGTTCAGCTAGTTGTCAGTCTGCTGTCAGTCGAATAACTCACGTTGTTTCCCCATCAGTGTCTCTAGGCACCTTTGTTTGCCTTCGTGGACGCGCCACGTGTGCCATTTTCTTTGCGGATTCAGCCATTTGTACTTATGAACTCATTAAAGCAGCGGATAAATAAGTAGAGTTCAGTGGGATAACCTGGTCGATACCGAGAAGCTCGTGCGACGGCAGGAATCTAAAGCCGCCATCTTGTCCAGCTGGTCACGTGACTACCATTTTATCTTTAAAAAGAAAAGTTCATACACATATTTTAGATATGTTTTTATGAGGGATATGTTTTGCTCTTATATGATAGCTGAGTATAAAATGAGAGGGAAGAGAGAAAAGGTGGACAGTGTTGTGGGTGGCTGTCCAGCCTTAACCTCTGGGCCATCCCATTAAATACAGTATGTGTCCATGTCACTACCATGTCGATAAAAAAACAGTATACTCAACGAGTAAAATAAAGTGAAATAAATGATATTTAGCACTGACATATTAGGTAACAAACCCAGCACAGACCCGCATTGGGTGGATTCTGACGCTAGTTTGACAGCGTGTGTACTTCTGAGCAGATCTGGCGAGGTGTGAAAGGGCCGATGGTTTATCTTTGGCTCTCAGAGCTTCTGACTTGGCGGACGCCCAGTGCAAACGCCGACTGTTGATAAACTGGATTGGGACCTGCACAGTTCATGCTCACTCACATGTCCCTGATCTACCATCCACCCCTGCTCGCTGCACTCCCACATCACTTTAGCCTTGTCCACTGCCTTCAAAGTGTGGACATCCATCCCCCTGACTATCATTTTTTGTTCTGCTGCTTTTTTCCTCCGCTCCTCCCTTTTGATTTTTTTCTCTTTTCTTGGCTCTTATAAAGCCCAGCTCCACCCCCAAGGGTGGAATTGTCTCCCTAATGGATGGCAAAATGGAGCACTAACCTGATGCCAAAATGGGTCAGATAATGGTGATTAGATTCATTCCTGCTGTCTGTGAGTTAACTCGACAGTTACTCTATCCGGGGCATCTTGATGAATAACCAGCCAGTGGCCTAAAGCAAGGTGATGGGTGGGAGGGAGGGAGAGAAGGGGGAGGCCTTCAATGTCTCACAGAAGCTGTGTCAACCCCTCAAGCTCTGTCTGCAATGGCTGCTTCCCCGTGATTAGACAAGCCGGGTGCACAGCGGAGATCACCACTTAGACAACCCAACCGCTGCCGGGACATATTATAGCTGATGTATGTCAGCCGGCACATTAAAGCCACCATTCAAACACATGATATTTAGAATGCGGATACCCTGCTTCAGGCCATGAAGCATAAAGGTTCTGAACAAAATAATGAGGTGACCCATGAGCTTTATTTTACACGCATCCACAAATACAATCACAAAATGGGATCAGGAGGCATTAATCTCAGATTGTCCTTTTGTTCGTCCTGCTGCTCCAGATGACATTGAGCGAGGGCCATGTAACCCTTACCATTGCTAAAACATAGTAATGGTAACGGTTTGACGGCCCTCCTCTGTGTGCAGCGCACCGTCAGTCGGGCCTGAGTGTGTCCTGATTGAGCCCCCCGAGCGGGAATGAAACCCTGGATAGTACATCATCTATACTGTAGTGTCTCTATTTTAAACTTACAGTATAAGATGATATCCTGTCCAGGGCACAAGACATAACCGTGGTTGTGATCTGCAGGATGAAGGCAAACAACTCATCAGCGATGCAGGCAGAGAAGGTCAATCAGTGTGGAAAAAAATGGCTTCAAATGAACTTGGCACGTATTTCAATACTGAAGGAAATTCTCTTCAAACAAGCTCCTCTCTGTGTGTCGCATACTCACATGTGTTGCATGAAGTCTTGCATCCGGCTCGCTGGCGAGACATCTTCATATTGAGATGGTGCTACTTGTCGAAGTCAGGTTCACAGTCTCCGAACTGGTCTGTTGGCCGGAGCGCGGCACTTAAAGGCCCCCGGGCTCATTAGCATATGAGATGACATCTTGGGTGGACCAGGCAGCAAGGGTTGAACCTTTTTCTTATCTGGTCCTGACCTGACTGTCTCTGTCCTGTGATGGTCCACACCCTTTTTTTTTACATGCCGCCGGACCCCGTGCATAAGTTGATTCAAGTGTTTGTTGTGTTAGAAATTTAAATTAATCACTTGTGTGTGTTGTATGTATGTGACCACTCATGCTTAATTCATGACCACTCGTGGGGCCACTCTCCTGCAGACAGTTTACTGTGTGTATGATCTGTGTCCGGAGCTCCGTGAAATAAAGATATCTTTGTACTTTAACTCAAGTTTCTTTATTAAGGTTTACTTAAAGTGTTAATTCAGAAGGTTCATTTTTTGCCTCCACATTGCCAAATTTATTATGTCCTTTCCAATTCTTTTTGTCAAAAGATACTTAATTTGGATTGGATTGGTTTAAATTTGCTTAAGTTTTGACCTCTTTTGGTCATACAAACCAAGTTCCAATTATTTGCCAAGGAGCAAATTCATGACTTTTTGTATGTGCATAAAAACAATTTTGAGCTTTATCTCACAGTGTAGTAATAAATCAAATGTTCACCACAGCTTAATTCCTCTGAATGTCATATAACTGTGGCTTTGTGCATGATGCTTTCATGGATTGGAATTTAATACTGCGATTTGTCAACTGATGATATGTTATCTGACTTATTAAATCATGAGGATTTCTTTTTCATAGGCTAAGATAGATTCCAGAATATGCAGAGATGAGATCTATTTTTTATTGTGCATGTCACATACATATCAAATTATGCCTCAACTGCGATAGGAGCAGGTCACGGGCTGTAGTTTATCTTTTAATCCCTGACGGTTTGTCTACAACCCTTCTTAACAGACGTTTTTTTTAAGGAAAGTTTAGGCCTTCTTTAAGAAACGTATTGAATTTAAAACAGAAAATTGCTATAAAGGCTTATTTTTAAGTGGTAACAGAAAAAGCCAGAGTCTTGAGCACGATGTAGTTTACACTTAAATAAATGGCTATGGAGACTTCCCCTGCACTGATGCATATGCATGCTCAAAAAACAAGTTATGGATATAGAAATATACTCAACATTATAAGTTCATTGATCATAGTTGCATATGTAAAAATGAATGACTGGTAATATTAACATTATTTTAGTGTTTTAACAACAAGCCATTAATTCAGTCCCTCACAAAATGACATTTTTTTTATTAACGGATGCTGTATGTGAACTGTGACATGATCTTTAAGCAGGTCTAGGTTCGGAGGGACATGGAGGAGTTGCCGTGGCAACACTCTCGCTTAGGGTGTGGGAGCTTGTTGGGGGCATGAGAGGTCCAGATAAAGATGGAAGTAGGACTATCTGGGTGGCTTGGTTCCCCTCCAACTCTTTATCTACAGCAGAAACACTTAAGCTCCCTTCGCAAATTTCCATTTGCATTCAAAGATAAGTGTGTTTTTTTTATTTGTCAGTGCGTATGAAAACAAAAAAAGAGAGGATTCTCTCATTGTGCAGCATGGTCGTTTTATCAAAGGTAATCGGGGGGAAATTGTTGGGTTTGATTAAATGTGTGTTGTTAGGAGTTGCACCAACATATGTGAGATTTTGCTCACACAATATGAGTATGAATAATATTATATCTTCAGGTTGAAAATAATCTGATGCTGGCTCAGTCTGTACAGTCATGTTCTTGAAGGACTAAAAAAATCAAATGTATCCTAAGAAAAAACAGACAGCAACCAAGCATTGCTGAAATAACATCCGCTATTCGGTTTACTGTTTGTGCCCATGCAAAGCACATTTTGCACAGAATACAGAGCAGCATGGAGCCAATACACACCAACAAAGTATAATGTTAGCAACCAATATAATGTACAATATAATAAAATTGGAATAGAAATAGTCTGAAATGGTAATATTGCACATTAGAGATGTGAAACTGTAAAGCACAGTCATTCACGGGTTGTTATATCACTTGTGATATATATAATGGTAAAATGGTGCCAATTAACTGGGTCACATTGAATTGGCTAGAAAGAGAGTGATATTTCAAACATACGGATGACATTTTTTCCCCACTGGTTTACCGTGGTTATTCACTAGCATTCAGACCTCTGACCTCCGATAATGAGGGATGTGCAGCCTAGTGGAGGTCAACGACCAGAGGACACATCTGCTCTTAGTGATCTACAGCTGTTCTGTGTCTCTGCCTTCATGTGCTGTCTGCAGCCCTGACATGAAGCCAAGACACAGTTACATGCGTGAGCACACGCACACGCACACACACACACACTGGACCCCTAGTGATTAATGTGATGACCCTCTCTGAGTCGGCCTTTTACTGATGGGAGGAGTGTGGCTGTCGGAGAGATTCACCTCACCTGGTCTGGCTACACTATATTAGCTGGTGGCATTTAGCCAGTCACTCTCCCCGTCTTCCACCGCTTTTGGTCTTGGTTTTATTGACTGTAACATACATTATACATGTTTTATATATATATATATATATATATTATGCTGTAACTAAGTTACAGTGTGAGATGGCAAATCAAGCTTTCCTCACTGAACAATGTGACAGACAACAAAGCCAAAATAATTAGGCTACACACAACAGCCACAAAACGAAATACAACATACAACTGTAATGGGGAATATATTTTAATTCCAGATGTAGACAAGAGTTACAGTGTAGGTCTGTCATGTTATACCACATTTGTCTCTCAGATGCAACTTATACTAACAGGAGGTTACCACTATTCTAATTAGACAATGCAAATCAGGACGCTGTTCTTTTGGCACACAATATAATGGCCACAATCATGATGATTGATTATTCAGGATGTCTAGATTCTACAGAAAGAGGCTACATTTCTATTATCTATATTTATATATCTGCGTGTGTTCCTTGTATAGTTCTAGCACTGAATCTCATGACAGCCCATGACAAATAGAAGAGGAACACTTACAGTAGAATACTATGTAGTGTATGAATAAAGTTCCCATATTCACAAAGTGAGTCTATGTTCTATGGTAAATTCATGATTAAACATCCTGTTAGTATTTACATTTGTATCATCGACAGTACAAAACAAGCTGCACATTTATAGTAATTTCCACACTATTTAACAAAGGCACTGTGTTTAACAATAGTACATTGCAAGTTCTATGTTGAGGTTTCTCCAGACGAGCCACAGCGTGTTTTTAGTTTGAATGTGAAGTGTCAAGTAACGGTTGCAGCCATTTACTGCGTGAAGTTTTCCAAGTCGCTGTCCGAGTGAAAGATAGATCTGTCAATCATCTACTGTGCATCCGAGTGAAAGTGACGTGGTCTTAGTCTCTCCCTTTCCCCTACTGCCTTACCAGAGTGCAGTGAAACCCTGGAGGGCTCACCAACACCAACATTTACAGCAGCAAAACAGTTGCAGCACAAACATGTTGGAATATGGAGGGAAAACAGAGACTAGATGAAATTAGCTGAGACCAAAGAAGCCACAAGATGCATGTTTATTTCACAGAAAGTAAGAAGTTGAGAGTTTATGTTGGCTTTGTGATGCTTACTGACAAATGAACACAACACATTTAAGGTCACAGACTGTTAAGTAGTTAAAGAACATTCACAATGTGATGTAAAAGACGTAAAATCAAAAAAGGCAAATGAACTGTGTGCGTAGAGAGCAGGCCGGATAAAGTGGCGAAACAACAGAGCTTGATAGAAGGAATACAAAATGTATATTTGTAACAGGCAACAAAAGGCTCATTCAACTCACTGAGGGCCAAAGGGAGGGTTTAAATCCTACTGAGACTCTGCCATCTAGAGGCTGAAACGTACAATGCGTTGCACGCTGTGATCCCTGCCCACAGGCGATTATGCAACCCCCGAACCACTGACTTGTTCACTGGCTGCGTTTTCATTTTAATCCGACTGTATGGATCAGGCACAACATCTGACTGGTTTCAGTGCTGACAACGCTGATCGGCGTATGAAGTAATTAACTGTAAATAGCTGACCTGACCAGCTAAAGGTAAACACTTCACTTGGATTTACCTGCTTTCACCCACATTTCATTTACCAAACTGAAGACCACACGTGCACAAACACTATGTATACTCTCAGCAACCTGATCACATGCTTCTTTTCCACCTTCTGACTGAATGTAGCTGCTTCGTCATCTCAGACTGGATGGGGTCAGAGGTGCAACACAGTGGCAAGTTTCTAGTCTCAGAGGTCAATGGTCACTTTCTGGCTACAAAAAAGGATCTTTGTAGGCTCAGAAAATATGTACAAAATATGTACACAATTTGCCAACGTTAACGTAATACTCTACCATGTGCGAGTGGAAGGATTACCACTTCACGAAGAGGAAAGTGAGAAAGAGGAGTAAATTCAATCAAATCAATTAAAGCTCAGACCCTGCATCTACCATGTGCTACGTGAGGTAATATAGAAATGTTAAGTAAGCCTGGTAGGCATCCAAGCTCTCTGTCTCTGCTATCTTTTCTACATATGGCTTTGTGTTACATGGTCGCTTAGCGTTTTTATCTGCCTTTGTTTCCAAATGTGACTAAGGCTTTGAGTTAACAATTGTTAGTATAAGCAGACAGTGAGCAATAATTAAATATCTTCCATCTATAGCACAGTGGATACACTTTGACATAAATCCAACTAAAGCCAAACCACTGACCTAAGGTTTGGGCACTTGAGTGATGAACAGGCACTGCACATCAGAACAAGAAGACAGGCAACAGGACAACATACCACAAGGTAAGGGTTATCACACGAACAATCAAAAGAATCCTACATTGTCACATCCTACATCTTCTGGAAATTGATGATGGGTGATGACGGAGTGAGCCTTGAGTATAACAACGGCTTGGTAATTCAGCAAATAATCTCTGAGTTAGAGGCAATTTATTTTTTTTAAGTTATTGATTTTGCAAATTCTGCTCAGGCCGCATTGGGCTACTTTACCAAACTATGAATCTTAAATGACTGGCAGGAACTGGCATATTTCACCCTGCTCCCAAAGGAAAATCAATGTTATCATAGCTGACAGGGGGAGCAGAGCACCCCGCACTCCAGACAGACATTTGGACAGCTCTGCAGAGGAGTACAATTTTTTGATATGTTCTTAAGTTATCATGGGCAACAAGGTGGCAAAATGGGGCCTTAAACACACCTTCTGTAGCTGAAACTACCACAGAGGTGGTTTCAAGTGCCTTGGCAGCGTTTTTGTATGAATATGTGAGCAGATTCTGTAATCCTGGATGGATCTGAATGTCAGCATGTTGACAGGCTGGTGTGATCCCATCTGAAGATAAGATCTAGTTTGGACTCATTACAGCACTACTGATTAAAGACTGAGGTGTTTTTCCTTCTGTAGATGATATTTAAAACTACCACTTTCCAAAAGAAACAATTACCAAAATCTGCTTTGGATGCCTTTACAGGACCGAACAATTGCAGCATATAATCCTGGCAAACTAGTGCTGTGTGACAAAAAATCTACGTGTCTAAAACAATCAATAAAACAAAAGGAGATATATACGGTCTGGTCCTGTAGAAGTAAGGTTAAAGTTAAATTTCCGTAAGAAAATTAAAAACCTCTGACAACATAAAACATTTCTTGTTGGTGTCAATTACTTCTGGTTAAAGACAGTTGCATAAAGGCGATAAAAACAAAAAAAGAAATGTTTTCATGCTTGAGGCAGATATACGTTGGAGGATTCAGTAATCTGTCTAAGGCCTGATTCATCAGATGGCTGTTTGGCTCTGTGGGCCGGTCAACTGCTGGAGCAGAGGGATCTGTGGGATCAGGGAGGACAAATGGATTAGCTGGTTTCAGCAGACAGCAATGAAAATTCTGTGCCGTCACTCATTCAGAATTTACAGTTGTGTAATCTATCATTCTGTCACCGGGTTTGTCCACTATGAAAATAAATCTGAAATATGTTTCCAAAGAATAAGGGGGTGATTCCTGCCAATAAGTGTGAAAGCCTAAATGTTGAAGATTTTTGAAGAGAGCACTGATGGCTAACGTGGGGATTGAATTTGTCTGCAGATACAGATACTTAATCCTAAAATAGGATCCAACTGTACCTCACATTTGAATGTCATAATAGGTTTGTACCACTAATAGCCTACTTGGCCCATATTAACCCTAAAACTATTCAAATATGTACAAAATATGGTGAAGATTGATTTAATTCCATAGATACCGTGAACTTGCCCTAAATGGTGAATTATCAAGGTAATCATAGCGGACTGCTTGCGCTTTTTTTGAAAGCCAACAGAGTTGCCCAAAATGCTTTTCAAATATATATTCACGCTTATGGAGAACAGATTCACTCTTACCTTTGTCAGATCCACCCCTGTCAGGGCGTTGACAGACACAGGGAGTTCAGCTAGTAAACGGTTCACCTCTCCAGTCAGGCGGCTTCCTTCTCCACTCAGGATCACAATCTCGTTGGTCCTAGACAGGGGTGCAGCCACCTTTCTGGCAATCTGATAAATAAAAAAAAAACAGTGAGCAACTGTTATTCTACTGACAAAACTGTTCTCCACACCATCTATACATTCAAATATATACAAGAATCATAATGAAACTTGCCTCAGAGAAAAAATACTCTAGGGGTTTTGTCCATTCGCTCTCCTTACCTACATGACCTACATGTCTCTGATAGATAGTAGCTCTCACTAATGTGCATGCCAAACATGTACAACACTGACCTTGGGCAAGGCCTCCAGAACTAGAGCTGTCTTGGCAGCTTCTCCATACTGCAGGTATGCTTCAGCTTTCAGCCTCATCTTCTCCGCCTCTGCCTTCCCCACAGCTTCGATGGAGGCAGCCTCTGCCTCACCGATACAGCGGATCTTCTCGGCCTCCGCCTGAGCCGTGAGCACCGTCTTTATCCTGGTGTAGAGTTGGAATAGAATCAAAAGGATTATTGAATAGCTTTATGGGATTCTTTGCATGATCAGTCATTGAATCTGAACATGGACTTAAAATACTGTACTGAAAGGAAAGGCAGCGTCTTGAATTAAGATGGACTGATCTAGTGAAATATTTCATTCGCATTTTTCTTTCTCAAATGAGAAGCATTAGAAGTATTTTCACACTGAAATTCATCCTCTGTGGTGTGATCCACTCACTTCTGTCCCTCAGCCAGCTGCTGTATCTTGTAGGCTTGAGCCTCAGCTGGTCTCTTCACAGTGGCGGTCAGCTCCTTGTCTGTGCGGTCAATCTCCTTCTCCTCAATAGTGATCTGCTTCTTCCTCTGCACCACCTCGATTTCAATCTCTTCCAGACGGATCTTCTGCTGCTCTTTGGCTGCCTGCAGCTCGTATGCCAACTGAGCCTCTGCTTTCTAGAAAAGGCCGGAGGCTCTCATTAACTCACTGCTCTCAGGTTTGATTGTAAAAGACGCATTCAATCCCGTCTATTATACCTTTGTGTTGACTTCTTGGTTGAACGAAGCTTTCTGCATTTCCAGCTCTCGTTTGGAGTCGGCCATTTTTGTGTCAGCTGAGAACTTAATATCCATCATTTCTTTCTTGCACTCAGCTTCCTGTAAAAGACAGTGTGCCCAGCATAATGACAATGAGGTGGATTAGGAGCAAGTTATTGATTTCCTAATGTGATGGCTATTAGGTTTTCAAGAGAGAAATTATGGTTTTGTTAATGGCGTGTGGTTGTGGCGTAATGTCTTCTTAAAGCTCCTCATACCCTGATGCCTGCATCTCTCTCAGCCTCTGCCACTCCAATGTCTGCATCCCTCTGTACCGCAGCAGTCTGAGTTTTTCCCAGTGAGCTCAGGTACTCCACTTTATCATATACATCCTGACAAAATGAATAAATGTGATTCAGTACAGGCACGATTTTAAGTCGTTTCTCAAGATTTTTCTGTGATGAAAAACATTATGAGGCAAAACTTCACGGTTTCTATATTTTATACCTTAATGGTGAAGCTAAGGATTTCAATGCCCATGCGACCCACATCAGGCGATGCCACCTCGCGCACCAGGGCCGCAAATCTATCTCTGTCTTGGTAGATCTGCTCAACAGTCAGCGTACCTATAAACACAGAAGCAGTGGTTTATCAGTTCAAATCTTAACGGATACTTGTACAGTCATTGTCATATAATAGGCCAGACCAAAACTGAGCACACTGAAACAGACAACCATCTTTGTAAGATTTAAAATCGAGTTTGACTGCCCATTTATGTAGGAAAATAAATAAACATGCAGCTCAGGAATTTTACCCACCAAGGATGGCACGCAGGTGACCCTCGAGGGTCTGCAAGATGACACTTTTAATCTCTACGACTGTTTTCCCCAGGAACTGTTCACAGGCGTAACCCAGCAGTTCGTTCTCTGTCATCACCTTCACCTGGTGCCAACATGGAAAAATACCGTCAGCTGAACACACAAACACAGGCACAACACAAGCACAAACACAGGAACGCACAAGTGTGACAAACATCTGCACAAACACAACATATATTATTTATATTCTATAAAATCAGCTATCAAACATCACTGCACCATTAGTACTGTGCAGGACGAAGCTAAAAGTGCAAATAACACAATGAGAAATCATCGCAGTCTGCAATGCACTAGTGACAAAAATGCATATGCTGTATACTGGTTTGTTACTGGACCTATGATCATGCATCATTGCCACTGATTTGGCATAATAGCCTTGCAGCATGTAGAGGGAGAACATACTATAAACCCATCAATAAAGCAGCAGCAGTGTTGGAGATGGACAGCTGCAGGGATGATCATCTTAAGTGTATGTATACAGTCAGCATCCCTGATTAAACTGGCATTTAGAAAATACTGGCCAAAACTGACATGGAACAAAATCTGCATGACCAGATATATTACAAATACACTGACTACTGACATCATCTCATATAAATCATCATAGTGGCTGTAGTCACATAGTGTCAGACTTAGTACATGCGAAATAATCATTTTCTGGTTATAAATATCAGCAGATGTAGACATAAATTTGAGTTCAAACTATTTCTTGTCTTAGGATAATAAGTTAAGCACCACACTGAAATGTTACGCACAGTATTGAGTGTCATGATAAAGTCCTAGTTTTGTGTCACATTCGAGTAGAAATTACAATAACAAGAATATCCGACGACAAAGCTGGATCCATGGCCATGCAAATTCAGCCTAAACACAACATTTACTGTTTGTTCCTGTTACAGATTAAAAATCCAAACAACACGGTCATTTAACTTAAAATTAATTAAAGCAGGGATAAAGTCAGAGCAATAATTGACATTAAATTAAAATACGATCAAAAACGAATTGCAAAGTAGAAAGGTTTAAAAAATATGCACAAGGGCAGTCAGTACACAGACAGTACACGAGCTCACTCAGACAACAAATCAAAATGGGTTAAAGACATAAGGTCTTGGTTGACGTACTCCACTCGAGCTGTAAAAGAGGGAGAATGAGCTGGGTCCTTAGGCGAGAGGTCTGCACATGGCTTGAACTTGCAACATGCACTCATAACAGGAATGGGAGCAACACAATGTCAGGGAAGATGGGCATCATTCTAGAAACACATTCGAAAGAGGAGGGTCACAACCCAGCCACACAACACCACATGGGCCAGATCAAACAGACAGCAGGGGGAGCCACACTTGGGCTGACACAGGAATAAGGACTTGTGTAAAATGGTAGTTGCCCTTCACTGGACTTGCTATCCCCAACCCCCACACATCCTTTATGCGACGCCATCTTTTCCTTCTCCAAACTCACAGCTCAGTAAAGAAAGGAAAGCATTAAAACATTTACTGACGTATAGTCATGCTGTTCCTCATGATTTGTCTAGTCTTTCATTTCATGTGGTTTCACTGAAACTAGCCAATAGGAGGAAACATTCCTAAAATCAAATCTAATATGGAAGAGTGGGATTTATTTATGATGGTCAAAAATAAGTCAGTAGAATACCCTCACATTCTGCTACTGGGGGCCGCCATCTGATTCTCAACATTTGTATTCATTTCATTTAATGACACACAACCTCTGTTGCCATGGAACGCACTCCACAATGGCTGTGGCTTAGGTTGGACCAATCAAACAGTGGCATGATGAGCCTGACAAGTGAACTGTGTTAAGAGTGAGGTGCCGTTCAGATCCAAACAGTAGGTGCATTGTCAGCATGCATGTAGGATAACACAGAGGAAAGGAACATTGGCACGTCTGCGGATAAACCACAGAACTAATAATGCATCGTGTTTTAAACACAACAGAAACATACTGGCATGCGGACACGAAGGGAAACTAAATAAGAACAGGATATCATTTGAAATGGAAATGCAGAAAAATAGTGGTATATTATTTTATATAACAAGTGATTAAAGAAAACAATCCTCCATAAAAAGAGATTTCAATTAAAATAAAACATTTTAAGTTTTACTAAGTTCTTAGCCAGCACTATTTGACAATAACATCTGTCCTTACTACAAACGAAATTCCTCAACTTGCTTAATATTTTCAAATATCAACTTTGACCAATCACAGTTCTTGCAGACTTCGCTCCACTTTGTAGTTTAATTTTTGAGAGGTCAATTATAAAGTAGCCAACATAATTGCTATGGTTGCCATGACACATCCTTAGCACACATGTGACTCTTGGTTAAGGAAAGCTAAGTTTGTTCTTTTGTTCTGTTCTTTACCACCGTATCCTTGCAAGTACAAGTTTGTACCAAATCCATGCTTGATGGCTATAATCAGAATTATTCCGGCAATAACCGGACCAGCTGTCTCCTTTAGATTACCAAGCTTTTACTGCTGATTTTTCAGCTTTGCATGAAAATGCTCCCATTTTAAACAGTTGATATGTTTAGCAAACACTTCTCTTTCTGTTCTTATTAGTTTTGAATTTTAAGTGTGTTTAATGATCTGCTCAAATTTCCTTTGCCTTTCTATGTGCTCTAACTAAATACAGACCATTATTATGCTGTTAGTGTTTATATTACTGCTAACTTTAATGTTAAGCAAATAGACTGCAAAGTGACTTAAATAGTGAATTTTATTTTTAAGGTGTATTTTCTATGATGTTTTTTTTTTGTGCTGACTCTGGGGTTCTCTTTGAAAGTAATAATATGTCTTTTCTGACACAATGCTGCTGTAAATCTGAGCGCAGCTTGGTCAGATCTGTTAAAATAGGTGTATTGTTCCCAAATAGGATAAATCTTGCAGAAAACAATTTGAACCAAAGGTTGTTAGTACACATACATGACCGAAAATACAGGCGTACAATTCAACTAAAGCCCTCTGTATGAAATACCACTGCTGCTGTGATTATGGGGAGACGCCAGAGAAAAGAAGAGGTTGGGTGTGGGTAAGTGGAGCCTGAACTGGCAGT
Source organism: Colistium nudipinnis (assembly GCA_016785305.1). Classification (NCBI taxonomy): domain Eukaryota; kingdom Metazoa; phylum Chordata; class Actinopteri; order Pleuronectiformes; family Rhombosoleidae; genus Colistium; species Colistium nudipinnis. Next base: position 77,711 of record JAFBJU010003978.1, on the reverse strand, counting down.
CCCAGAGAAGTGTGGTGAATTACCTGAGCCACCCCAGTGACAGTAATAGCTACACCCTCCGCTGTCTCTACATCCTCACACTTGGGCTGCAGGGTCATAATCTCAAGCGTTATCCTGTGAAGAATGTGGAAAAATAAAAAATAAAAATTCACATGTTCGGAGGGAAAGCAAATGAAGGGACGGGCCAGAACACAAGGGGAAAAAAACAGGACAAAGTGAAACCATTCACCCAAGGACTCCAGATCGCCAACAACGGGGCTAAATGAGATGCTGCCCACAATACAAGTCTCGTAGGATTCAGGTTTTTGTCATAATCGTGTTCAAATGTAGCTCCATTCAAATAATACAATCCCTGGTTTGAATTGAGTTCTTTGAATCTTTTTATAGCCAACTCTAAAGCATTCGTTTAGTGACTCCGTTGCTACAGGCGAACAAGAGTGCAGCTTTATGGTGAAGCCCAAGTGACAGCTGATTGTCTCCATTTGACTGCAGAAGAAAAAGCAATGAAGATGAGAAGGACAAACAAATACACAGACAGCGTTAGCTTGTTAGTCGGACCATTCTCCTTTGTCGTCCTTCGGTCTTGAGCACCAGCCACTGCTTTTTTAGGGTCTCTCGAAATGCATTACCTGAGCCACCCCTGTCACATCCAGGGGAACACCCTCCGAGGTTTCGATATTCTCACAGCGACAGAGGATGGTCATAACCTCCAGAGACATTCTACGGGGGCAGGCAGCGGGAATGGCAGAGGCAAAACAGTAAGTTGAACAACAGCTGTTAGGAATGTCAGTAACCATGGTTAAAAGGGAAGAAGGAAGATAGAGGGGGTAAGATACACAGCCTAACCTCATGTTACGCTGGTTTTTAGTTCGGAAGGCTAGTTCACATGTTGAAATACACGCTGCTGGGACAACTGGTGCAAAACTACAACTGTCCCAGCTACAATCAAACTAATCGTGTTGAAAGATGTTTAAATAAATAAGGACAAAGAGCAACAATCATGGATAACAACTCAAGACAGTGTTGACAAGCTTCTGGATCACAGTGACTCTCCAAGATTACATTTGTATGGAGATTACACAGGAATGTCCTTTAAAAACAAGCATAACCTCAGATTCAATACTAGTCTGGCTGGGTGGCTTTTGTGAGGTCATGCTTCAAAGCTGATGCAACAGCCAGAGGATTCCTTTCTAAAATCCTGACTTGTTCAGAGAGGCTCTCTGGTCAAAAGCTCCACCTCCCCCTTCTTACCAGGAGAATTGGATCAATAAGTCACAGGCCTGCACATTAACATGATTACTGCAGCACGAGCGAGAAGCTACTCTCCTTCATTCTGTTTTTATTACGCTGTCCAGCTACAGGCTTATGCAGACAGATCAGCTCATAAGGTCACCACTATGAAGCAGAGCAAGAGCAACTCTCCTGTTCTCTTCATCCTATCAATCTACACATGATCAAAAGAAAAAGACAATTGGCTAACTATCTTTAGATAAGGATTTATGTGTCTAGAATTGTATCTGACTTTTTGTTGACGAGATCTACCGTGACTTTTCCTAAAAACTTACGACAGAGGTCAGTACTTTTGAAATTGGAAATGTGCAACCAAAGGCAACACAGTGGTGAGGCTGACACCAGAAAGAGCAAAGCAGGTTAGCAAATAAGAGGCAGGCACAGTTAATTTGGGCAAAATCTAAATGACATACACATACAGTGTTTCTTAAAATAACCCATTGAAAACAACCAGCCAACAATGAATTAATCCTGTGTACCTAAAGCCTGAAATGGTATGTACCATAGTCCAAAAACTATTCAATAAACCACATCAATAAGTGCCTTGTACTGGGTGACATATTCCTTGATAATGATTGCTATGGGCACTGTGGTTTATTAAAGCTTGTTCACTTTTCACTGTAAACAAAGTGAAATTCTATTTTCTAAGTAGTATTTATGTGTGGATATTTTTATTTGGGGTTTCATACCCTTATACAATCGATTGAAGAATAACAAAGTTATAGTGAATTCAAACAAACAAAACTAATATTTAGCTGATGTGTAAACATTGAAGCTTATTATGGTTTAGCTTCATAGATAACACTGGAAAATCAAAGATGGAGCATAACTGTGAGTTCAAGGAGTTACTAAAAATACATAAAGGACCATACATGAGAATAACAAAAGAAAAGTAAACAAAAAAGGGTGCATATCCTTCATCATGAAAACTCAGCTTAACACATTGAATTCACGTTTTTATGTAACTTTATGTCTGCCAGAAGCATACACACATACAATACATTGTTGGCTCATTGTTATAATTGGATATTAGATTAAGAGACCGTAAAATCAACCATATATTTTAATTCCATCTGCTTTATAACTTATCAGCTACAATATCATGTGGGGATGTGAAGACACATTGCCTAAGGCTGATGCTTAATAAAATCCTGTGATGAAAATGGAATGACATCAACAGGTGAAGACTCAACGCAGGTAATGACAGACTGATCAATAGACTTTGATATAACTTGTTTTACAAATGAAAAAAGTGAGCTAATTGATGTTAAGTTGCGCTTTACATCAAGTTGAATTCCTGTGTAATTTTACATTTGGCCAATAAAAGCGATTCTGATTCTGAGACAATAACGAAAGGAATATATTCACAGATTAGCTACATGTGTAGCTGAGTGTTACTGTGTTTAGCGAAGCATATCAAAAAGGTATTATGAAAACGATAGATTTGTATATATTATGCAGAAGACTTTTTTCCCCCTGGTTGAAAACACTACCTTATTACTGAGTTAGACTTGGGAACTGAAGACAGTCCTTTTAAAAAGAAACCTGTGGTAAACCTGTTGTGTGAACCTGAATCCTGACTGACTTTGTGGGCAGTGTGCCATCTAAGACTCCAGGGGACATACGAGCGTTTTCTTTCATATGAAGCGCTGAGCAAACATTTCGTACCTCTGGACGTCCGAAATGAGCCACCAGGCCCATGCCCAGCCTCCCACGACATAGGTCTTCTGATCTGAGCCACAGCAGCCACCTTTGAAGCAGCACAGATGAAATTTGATGTCACAAAAAATTCAAACAATGACGCAAAAATCTGTAGTAACTTCAGTTGATACTAGTCGGAGCTCGATTCCATATGAATGTTTTCATGGGTTTTACATTTGTAATTATGCAATATTACGCACAGCACACAGGGGTTTGTTATTTGAAGAATTATTTCCTTCATTGGGAATTGATTGGAAAGTGGATTGGTGCATTGATAGTGATCCTACTTCATTTATAGTGTTTCTATGCTTTTACAATATGCTCATGTAGTTTATCTCTGCTTTTAAATTACATTTCTTCTTTAGACATAGCGGCTCCCTCTTTCCGTACCCTCCAGATGCAGACCATAATAACTTAAATCAAACGTCAGAACTATTGAGATGAAATGCAAGTTTGGTTAGCAACATATATCGGTCTCATTCTTAGTCTGACACTTTGATCTCGTGCTTAGTGTGACATTCCCAGCTGTCAAATGTTAAGTGAAGGACAGACAGGAGGGGGCAGAGCTAGGCTATCTTTACTAGCACATAGTACCATACAAACCAAACACAGCAGCATCTTCCTTCTGAACCCAAACCAAACATAAGACATACTGCCTATGCTTAATAACCATACTGACTTGATCTCATTACAATTTATTATGATAGATTAACCATCTATTGCCTTACTGAATCTTGTCATTTCTGACCAGAGACCGAACAGAAAAAGATTTAAGCTTGCTTACAATATAATGTACTTGAAACATATTGGAAGGGTTATGGGACTGAGAGTGAGGAAGCTTTTACTAAGTAAATTCGCCTCACTTCTGTCTAATACCATGAACCCAATACCAATCGTGCCAACTGCAGGCGAAGGACCTGTAGGATACTCCCATTTTAGTTTCAGTTGCGCTAGTCTTCCATTGACATAACTGAAATTCCTGACTGCATTCGCGACACACTGAGGGGAGGGGCTCAAAGTAAATGAATGAAAACCTAGGGATAAAGAAAAGCTCATCTTTAGCCTAAGTTTTCTTGATACAGAGCTCTGTTCTTGAAAGGTAATTAAGACATTGACTTACAACACGCAGAAGGTAGGGTGCTCATTCACAGTTTGACTGTTAATATAATTCTGCTGTGGCACAATCTATGTTCCTCTATGTGGTAACCGACACGCTCATAAAAATGTGTTCAAAATGGAAAATCCCAAAGTGGTTTCTCCGCTAGCCATGAACAAAACATGGCTGGAAGACAGGAAACCAGCCTGACAGATTCAGTTACAGAAGCGTGCAAGCACTCTGCTGTGCGCTACAGTGCCAAACCCCTTTAATAAACAAGCTTTTTTTTTTAATTAGAGGCAAAGGTCAGGTATTTCTACAGTGGTCTAACAAGGATCAATTTCAGATCAATGGAGAATGCAGGAACAGGTGAAATTGTCTGATTTTACGATGACCTGGTGACACAAAATTCTGAAACTCACTGCATAGAATGAATATTATGATCTGAGATTCGATTCCCGGATGTTAGTTCCCTAGAACGTGAAAGAAAATTGGGATCCAGTGAAAGTCTGTGGGACACAAACAAGAGGTGTCGCTGGCCTCTGGGTTTTTATACTAGGGTCCGTGGGAGATTAAGAACATGCCAGGGTGTTGGTAATGAGTATAGTTCGAAGCAAAACGGACTGAAACCAGACAGTTTCTTAGTGTTTTCCCTCATCATTTCAGTAATTAGGCTGTAATACCCTCTGGAGCATAGACTCGCCATAGCCATCACTGTTCAAACCCATTACACATGGGAGCCCAGCTTCCCTATGGTTATGGTTATGCTTATGGTTGGATAATGTCCGCTTTAACACAACAATATGAAAGGCAGTTCCATGACAAAATGCTAATGCGAATCAAAATCAGAACAGATGTGAATTCAAATCAAATCCCGAGTCACATAAGAACAGAAATGCTCGTATGTTTAGTAAACATTAGAAACGAGCGGAATGAAAAATGTGCAGAAATAACTTCCATACACGCACTATGATGTGGTGAATATGATGGCTTTTCTCTCTCATTTGACATTTGGACCCAAAATGACTTATAAAAGGCACACTTGAATGGAAATGTGCATTTTTACTTAGCTGTGAATGGATCTGTCAACAGCTGAGGCACATCAAACTAATTTACGAGGTTCGTTGTAAGATTGCACGTTTAATTCGATTTATTTAACGCAGTTGTGACTTCTGGAATAAATGTTATGGACACGAGATTAATTGTTTTTTCACTGGCTTTTATCTGCTAAACCTTTATCGGGCCCGCTGAGCTTCATCTCTGCGTGCATAAAAAGAAAAAAAAACCTTTACGTTACCTGAAACTACAAGGGCCTCGTTTGGTCCAACGGTGTGGCAGTTTCCCATTATAATCGTAACAAAAAACAATTGTATTTAACACTAAGCCAAAAAATATAGAAATATACTTTGGCTAAAACAGAAAAGCTGTCCCACTTTTGCGCTAAACCGTGGGCAATTTTTCTCCACAACACTCGTATGGCTGCTCTCTGTTTTCCGTCCACGCCCCTAGCGATGCTTTTTTTTCAAAATGGAGTCATCAACGAACGTGTCAAGAACACGCCATGAGAAAATGAGCTTCCGCTCAAGACTTTCAACATAAAACTCTTCACGATGAACACCTAACGTATGAACTTATTTCCACTTTATTTTTGAAGACAACGTTCATGCAGTTTTTCGTCTATGTGTTCTGGTCACTTGACTCATCTGATCGTTGTCCCTTCTCCCGACCCCTCCTCCATGCCGTCCCTCCTCCACAGCAGAGGATACCGTTTCACAATATTCAAACAGGCGTGGCTGTTTAAATGTCTTTTTTTCGCACGAAGCCAGACCAGCAGCCAATCTCCTCAGATAGTCAGGAGCAATGCAGGATAATATATATATATATATATATATATATATATATATACACACATAAGAACCGCAATACTGTTATGTTTAATAAACAGAGAAAACAGGTTGATTATTAATGAAAAATAGCAAGAATAATTTCTATAAACGCAGTATGATGTTGTAATTATGATGGCTTCCCTCTCTCATTTGTCATTTTTGAATATATATATATATATATATATATACAGT